>JABSTQ010007403.1:0-45744 GCA_013358835.2 Ixodes persulcatus
AAGTTTTTATTACAATAGTTTGAAGCCGGGAAGGTAGACATGCAGCAAGGCACGCACCTGCGATTGCTTCCACTTTGGAAGGTGTAAACTGCTCCCTTTCCAAGGCGCCATACTTTATGTTACGCCTGGAGGACAGGCTTGTCAGGCTCCTGTTGATTAGGTCTTCGTCCTTGTAGAGGCACCGGGCCAACAGGATCAGCAGCTTGAGTCAGACTTGGCTTTACCTATGGCCTAGTCGAATTTTTCTTCTGGTACGGAAACCCCGCCTCCGAGGTAACGCTGCAAGTGTAAACATAATCTTAAATAAACAGGTGCTCAAGCAAGGTTTAGTACAGGTATAGTGCCTGGACGTATTCGCCACTGGTGTGATTACCATCGTGTTCCTCCCATGTATTAAGAGTGGTCCCAGGGAGGCAAAAACTGATGTCACATAACAGAAAGTGTCATGCTGTCGTATGTCTAGATCCTGGCAGTTGGTCTCCAAACCTATGGCGAATAAGACACGCAGGCACAAGTGCCGCTGTCATCATGGCTTCGCAACTTGTGACTCAAGTGGCTGTGGACTGTCGATGCATACAAAAGAATGGTGCGGTAAAGCACCAGGTGGCTAACCCCGCCTAAAACCCTTTGATGCGTTTGTGTTAGTTTCGTAAGTGGCATCGAAGTGCCTGCGCATGAGGCCCGTGCAGCACTTGGAAGCAAATGGCAGCGTAGCCCTGAAATGAGAGGCACTTGGAAGTGAGTGCCAGCACAGCACTCATTCGTGGCACGTGTCTCTTGCGTTCACGCGATTAGGGCTGAACCGCATGTAAGCGATTTAGCGAGCGACGAGACGAGCGACGGCCACAGCGACAAGTGACGGAGATTTTTCACTCTCGCTCGTCTTGCCGCACGGTTTTTTTAATTTCTAGAAAACGTCACTCATCGCATTGATCGCTTGCTCCTGTCGCGTTCATGCAGTTTGCCTCGTCGCGCGGCTGACCGAGCGATAGCGAAAAGGGTCGCCATCGTTTGTCTCGTCGCTCGCTTCATTGTTGTCGGCGCTTGCGAAAATGTGAAGCGTGAATTTTATCTAGGGCTTTGTCCATGCTGGCCCTCAGACTGCTGGGAGAACTTTGGGTTCCAGTGAAATACGACCACATGATTTCTAACTTTGCTCATGAACTGTGGCGGAAAGTTGAGGAGAAAGTAGTTGAAAAATCAGTTCATGGCCTTTTCAAGAAAGCTGTTCGAAACGTCTTGTTTTCTGTTGTTTTTTGGCTGTGTCTACAGTGCCGCCCAATCGCGCCTACAAGTGCCGTCCGTGAGAAAGTCCGACGGCACGTATATCACTGGGGAGCGTGTTAACCCACTCCCCGCCTGCGTTAACGCCGCTTCGCGGCGACAATATGCAGCTGCTAATTACAAAACTATTAACCCCGCCCCGTTGTACACGCCGCTTTGCGGCGTCCAGCCGTCAACCCAACCTCCGCTGTCCCCCAAGCACCTTCGGAAAGGGAGCCCCATACCATTTTCTTCAACAAAGTGTCGTCGACAACATGCGTTTTTTTTTTCTCGGTGTCAGTGGTAAAAAAAAAAAAAAAAAAATGTCGTAAATATTGTCAAATGCCTCGACAAAACAAAATGTTCGAGAAAAAAAATGTAAAAAAGTATACCCACCCTGTGGATCGAACACGGGTCCGCTGCGTATGAGAAAGACATCATACCACTAAGCTACGCTACAACTTTGAAAAACTTCTTTTGACAATTCACTTTATACGATACTTTCGGACGGCACTTGGAGGCGTGAGTGGAGTGCCGTCGGACGGCACTCTAGACACTACGTTGTTTTTTTGTTTTCTAACTACTCAATGCGCGTTTTTCCCCCAACCTTCACAATAAAGTACTGCCAGAGGGCTTGGAAATAAGCGCATCATATACAGCATTTTGTATAGGTGACATTCACTTGACGTCACTCGCTAAGTGCGCTGGAATCGGGCACCACGCTCGTCATTTCGAGGTCTCTTTCTATTCCCCGTAGGTGTCAGGTGTCGTGTGGCCGGACCTTGCAACGTGGTTTGGCAGCATTTTACAACTTTAAAGGTTCGTTTTGGGCAAAACTAGGTTTTGTTTTATACTTTGGTGTATTTGAAGCGCCGTAAGAATATTGTTTTCTGTGTTTTAGTTCGTTTTTGTCGCTATCGGAATTGTCCACTGCGGCCACGTTGCTCCATCGGCACCATGCAGTGTTCCGTGTCGTGCGCCGTGCCCCCGCTTGGCCCACGGCGGTAGCTCTTGTGCAAGAACTGTGATTTTTCTACTTTGGCGATTTGTATCACGGTGTGATTACTTTTTGTTTTGTTTTGCTAGTTTTGTTGTTGTTTCTTCTCTAGCGGATTATCTTCACTACGGCCGTGTAACCGTGTTGCTCCGTCGCCTCCGTGTCGTATGTCATGTCTTCGGTGTTCGTTCCTGTGCAGAAGTATACCGTGCGGCTCACTCAGTGTGCAGCTAATAGAAGATGCGGCACATTTTTTATTAGCGGTCACAGCGATTGCGTCCGTTGTGACCGGGGTGACTGGAACCGATCTGCACCGCGAGTACACACTCCTGCCACAACTGCAACAAAGCCAGCAGGTCGTCAGCACGATGGCCGCTTCTCCGACGCCGCCAGCTGTTTCCGCAGTGCCTCTTCGAAGCTATAAGGCTGCCGTCCTCTAGCACTGGTTAGTCACTACTTTTGGGATGAGGAAAAAACGTACTTTCGAAGTTTTCATCAATAGGCTTTTCCCGCTAAAAGCGATCTGGCGAGTGACGGCGACCCGCTTGACAGTCGCTCGGTCACTCGCGCAACGAGGCGAACCGCGTGAAAGCGACGGGGGCAACCAACAAAGGCGATGACCTAAGTTTTCTAGAAGTCCAAAATGCGAGCTACGCGACGAGCGACAGTGAAGGGTGAACTGCATGTAAGCAATTTAGCGAGCGACGACACGAGCGAAAGTGTCAGCGACGAGTGACGAAGAGTTCTCACGGTCGCTTGTCGCGTCGCTCGGTTTTTAGATTAATCATATTTCATCGCCCGAGTCGCTTGCTCCCGTCGCTTTTATACTGTTGGCGTCGTCGCGCGATTGACCGACCGACAGTGAAGTGGATCATCATCGCTTACCTCGTCGCTCGCCACGCTGAATCGTCTCGTCGCTCACTCAATCGCTTACATGCGGTTCAGCCTTTACACACGGTACTTGGCGGCAACAAGGAAATTAAAACGGCACGCTGCCCGAGATAAACATGTATCTCTTTTCTGTTCAACGATATTAGAACACACTACCAATGGACGACCGAGTACCCAAGCTCTACATAAGCCAGTCAAAGCGCGACCACCGCGACGTCGAAGATGGCGGATCGATGGTGGCGCTTCCTGGCAAAATCGAACCTGCAGGCTCTGTGAATACCACCTATAAAAAGTGCGTGCCCCAGTCGAAAACGAACTCTTTATACTTTTCGCAAGCAACATCATCAATACGGACCCTACTTCTAAAGGCGCACGTCACGCAATATTTAGGGTAGTTTCCGAGGACGAAAATCGAACTTAAATCGGAACACCCTCGGTGGAAGCAAACGGGGTGCAAATACGAGCGCTAGCACGTAACGGGTACATTTAGCAGTCATGGGTTCCTCAAAACACACCGCCTAGTTAGGTGGTACGAAGCCGCCACCCAATTTGTAGCACTCAAGTCTTGTCCACCGATCCACGAGATAAAGCTCCCCGATACACTTACCAAGTCCCATGCCCCCAACTCCCTCCGCTTTCAGTTGGACCTTTGCCTCTGGGTGCGTTCCCGCAATCTGACTGTTTGCTCAGCGACAGGTCGGTTCCGGGGCTCCCTTCGCAAAAGAGCGAGGGTCATCCAATGCGCAAAGCACGTGTGCGACAATGAGCCGCACACGTTCACCTTCACGCTTCCTGCCCACACAAGAACAAGACATAAACGCTCCAAAAAGAAAGCACTGAAAAAGTAAAACAAATGAGCGAGTACTCACCAAGTAGACTCAAATCCACAGCTGTCTCCATGAGCACGCCGGCACCTGGAACACTTTGTTTTCCCAAGAACGTTCTTCGATGTTTTTTTCAAAAACCTGAAATGTCTGAAAGCGCCCGAGCCAAGCCCGATCGTTCGCAACTCGCTTTGTTTTTGTGTTTTGTTACGATGGCGATGGCGATACGGCGGTATTCGTTGGTTTGACCCAACGCAAGGAGGTTATAATGGGCAGGAGGTGGCGTCCCTATCCCCAATGCATGGAGCGAAGTGTAACGGAAGTAGGCGTGGCCACGAGCCGCGACGAGCATTTCTTGACCAATGGGAAGCCTAGTGAGTGGGCGCCGCCATTAATTTCGGTGCAAACAACCGCGTTGCGATGACATTTCCGTGGCAACGCGATTGTGTGCACCGAAAGTAATGGCGGCACCCACTGTTATTTGAAACAGCGCTTAACGGGAGACTTTTAAGCCAGTATGGTCGGAATTGGATGAGATTATAATAAACGAACGCCTGGTTGCCCAGCAGAAAGTGAGTGACTAGAGTTGAGACGCTCTAGACGACGCACCGACTGAATCGGTGTCGAACAGGCGAGATTTCGAGCCCAACACTTGCCTGACCAGTAGGACTAGGAAGTCGGCGTGTAGCGGACGCTCTCGACACCGCGCGACCGCGCCTGGAGCGTCGTCTCGAACGAGTCGTCGTAGCGCGGCTTTAGAAAGCGATCGCGAGTCAGTCATCGTAGGCACGAACGCTGAGAAGGGCATCGCGGGTTGAGAAAGCCGTACAAATTCTGCTTCGAGAAGATGTTGGTTTTACTCCGCCGTGGTGAGTATTGGGGTTCGCATCGAAACATCTTTTGGTGCGCCGATCGAATCGAAAGCCAGCCGCGACAGCGAGCAGACGAAGCAGACCGCAGGCACGGAGCAGACCGAGCAGACGTAGCCTAAGCCTAACGACCGAGCGGAGAGCAGACGATGGGAGCATGGTTGAATTTAGTTTGGATGAGAGAGCGTCGGTGCGCGGGGCAGTCTGGGATTGGGTTGTTCTTCCGGCGTCGCTGGGTATGACGTCATGCCGGGTCCTGCCCTATTTAAACGTCCTTGGACCCAACGAGGTAGAGGGGCTTAGAGTGATAAACCGGAAGTTCGGAAGTGGCACCCCCCCCCGGTTGCCGCCATGTTGTACGCAAAAGTGACCCCTCGTCACGTCACCTGACAAGAGCAGTGACGTCATCGGTAAGATGGCAGCGTCCAGAGCTGGCGGATGCGAGTTTGTTCGGTGCGCGGTAGCCGTGATGTGCAGCTGCTTTCCGACGACTTCGGGCTTTTTCGTGCTCGCTGACGCAGGAATAATGTGAAAGCATGAAGGAATGAGACTTTATACCCTTTTTGCGCAAGATCGCTCTTGATCTTCTGGATATTAACGCCTGTGAGACAGCATCAGCCGTATCGCCGTACCGGAGCTCGAATTCCCGGATGTGTTCGAGGATCGAGAGAACTTCCAAATGCTTTGAGCATAAAATTTTCGCATTCTCTTAGCTTTGTTTGAACGTTGGAATGTCTGAGAATCGACGCGAAATGTATGCTTCGCGTTAGGGCCTAGGGGAAGTTGTTTCAGCCCTAGGTAACTGCATAATCACAGCCAACTTTTAGTGAGGAAGCTCCTGCGACCTTTACGTATTGTACTTATCAACAATTTTACGATATAACTTCTAGCATAAAGTATTCCCATTTTTCTAGCTTCGTTTGAACGTCTGAGAATCGAAGCGAAAAATATACGTCGCGTTAGGGCCTAGGGGAAGTTGTTTCAGCCCTGCGTCACAGAATAACCATAGAAAATTTTGGCGTGGGAGCTCAAACTTTTTGTGCTAATCGACGACTCTACATTCGATCGCTTTTCTTCCTTTTTTTGTGAGTGCGAAGTGCACACTTATTTTCAGCTGCGAGGATGACGTTTTCTTGAGTGAGGGGATGAATAAATCGTTGCAGGCACCTGCTTCGAAGCTATTCGACTTGCTATAAGAACAACCGTTTTGGTGTACGCATAGATTAACTGCACATTATTTTTTTTTCGTAGGATTTATTGCAGCAATACTTTTTTTCATCAAGAGTGCATTGTATTAGTCGGTCAATTATTTACTTGTTCAAATTACCTGGACAAGATTATTCATATTTGTGTTCATCCCTTGCCCGAAGAGCAGTCTTGTTGAAAAATGTTGACTACCATTCCGTTCGGTCTCTTCAATAGACTTTTTTTTTAAAGTGTGGGCTGCCTACACTTCATGTCACCGTAACTTGAAAAAGGGCGACCGCCACAGCCCCCTCGAGCCAATCAGAGAGATGGAGTGAAGGTGTGTGACAAATCTGTGCAGACGAGCACTCTAATGATATGTTTTCATGTGCCTCTCTCCAACGTGCATATTGACTCACCGAGACTGTAGCCTTTGCCGTTTCCCAAATTGTGATGGAACGAATTCCAGTAGCTACTGCTCTAATTGCCCAAGGCCTTCATACTTTGGGCATTTGTTCAACAAGAGTGCTATGTCCGCCATCACTGTGAACTCGGCTGAGCGCCTATCGGACTCGAATGCTGCATTAGCGTTCGACGTGAACAGTGGCCCATTCGTGTGCTTTACGCCGAAAAAAATGGCGACAGTCGTGTTGCTTGACGGGGTTTTGCAAAGGGTCTATTTTGTCAAACGTATAGGAAGTGTCCTACTATAAAGCAATGCATCAACACATACTATTAAACTAGATGCTCAGAGGTGTGTTTGTTTTTGCAATTAACAAGTTACAGCAGTGTGCTTTAATGTTATCATGTGTGTAGTTTTAAGTATCCTCTCTGGAATGCCTACAAAGGCCTCTGGAGGGAATAAATGAATAAATAACATTTTCACATCACTGGAGTTGGTTTTCAGATGTGCCACATTTTCAGGAGACGTGGAACGAGTGCAGCCCAATGCAACCAGTCTGGTATGTCCCATTAATTAATATTGAGGGGTCAGAGATGTGAGCGTCCTCAAAGGGTCCAGCACGCACGGTAAACACAATTCTTTGTGTATAGACTGTGAAGGCGTAAAGGCGAGCGGAAATATGTTTGTTTGGTTAGTGTATCAAATATGTTTATTTCCACTTGATTACATA
Source organism: Ixodes persulcatus (assembly GCA_013358835.2). Taxonomy (NCBI): domain Eukaryota; kingdom Metazoa; phylum Arthropoda; class Arachnida; order Ixodida; family Ixodidae; genus Ixodes; species Ixodes persulcatus. The sequence continues at coordinate 7,163 of JABSTQ010007403.1, forward strand.
ATTATTGGTTCTTTGCAAATGGTTCCATAACGAGTTCTTTCTGCAACAGTCTTGTGTCAGTGTTCAGCCGTAGTACCTGTGGTCTTTGTTCTTGGATGACGCTCCTGGCACATCGGTGTTCAGTTTGGTCAAGTGGCAACTTTGACCGATTGATGCCGTCTTGTAATCATACGTCATGTGCGGCCACTGGCATCTGATGCACTGAAGCTGCAGGGCTGGCTTCTAATCCGCAAATTTTCCTGGTAGTTCTCTGCATCAATGCAGCAAGCTCGGGCATGTACGAATGCTTCGGCGTTGGGGTGTCTCGTTGAATTGGCATTGAATAGTAACGGGTAGCCGGTGGCGGTTTTCGTGACTTTGTGGCATAAGTCGCCCTCGGTTCGGCAGATGCCGCTTCACTCGAAGAAGTCTCCAGTTGAATTGCCTGTCCAACTTGTTCCGAAACAATCTCGGCAATCAAAATAAAAGCTGGGCAACTGATGGCAGGAAGTAGCTTCCTGATCTCCTCCCGGAAAACGTTGTGGATGATGTCGCGGATGCCTGGGAGGCTGGCGTCGAAGTTGCAGCTGGACGACTCGAGTATCGAGACGCTGGGGAGTTGTTGATATTGACAGGCTCGACCCTGCAGTGTACATTCAATGTTGGAAGCCTCAGTGATACGAACCCTTCGACTGTTGTCGTGGAGTTGCGGACAAAGCTGCCGAAGGTGTTGTCCCTCACATAAGGGACATGGGATTTTTAGCTTCTTGTCTTCTGCAGCATCAGGGTTGGCGTGGGTGCTCGATCAGGCGCAAAACATCCTCCATAAAGGCGCGCGGTGATGCTCTCGTTGGGCCCGTGTCCTGGACAAAATCAGGAATTCGGCTCTCTCTCGTCAATGTTGGCTGATGAACGTGCACTTCAGCTCGATCTTGCAAACTTTTCACAACGTTAAGGAGGATTCGTGGTTCTCAAACCAGTGCCTGGCAGTTTCTTCCATGAGAAGTGTAGGTTTTGCAGGAGCTGGTTGTCCGTCTACCCACTGTGGCGGGCGACACGGTCATAACTTTCGATCCAGTTCTCGACGTCTTCATACACCTTGCGTGAAAGGGCATCAGAGTCCGAGGTGCGACGGGTATGCAAAAGATGGTAGGAGCGGACGTGGTTTGCTGCTACAGGCTTGTCATTGTTGGCTTAGTCAGCTTCGGTTTTTCTGGCAAAAGATTGAATTCCGGTGGTTCTTGCTGGTATAGCAGCGACTGGCTCGTATTTCAGGTTCTTCGTGGTGTATTTCCGAGGTTCGTCCTTGTGGTACTCACTCGTCTTGCGGTTTTTCTGCCGGGCTCGGGATAGAACTTGGTTTCCGGCTCGAATGGGGTTTAAGACGCGGGATAATCCGCCACCCGTGTCTTGTTATCGGGCAACTCGGCTGAGGAGCCGTCAGGGTCGACACAGAGTGAAGGGCGATGGGTAAAGTGCGCAGCACCTCCACCAGAACGTACAATGACAGCTGAGCATGGCCTGAAACTTTCCAGAATAGTAAATAATGATAGAAAATAGGACTGGAGCAAGCATCCGTGACAATATTACAAAACAGACAGAAGAGAGTCTATCCTGACCACTAAAGAAGCTGCACGTACTGCTTTAGTGGCATTCTGTCCGAATAAATCGTCTCCTTCGGGGTTTGGCGACTGCTGTGGACGAGCTGAACTTAAATGGATGTGGGGCCACTTTCCTGGTAATGAGCCGCTGCAGACTGTCGTCGCAAAGCGGCGTAAATGGATAGAATGGGTAAGTTACACGCGCGATGATATGTCCATACAGCTTGCAATTCGCGTAACGAGTGTTGATAAAACTTTTGTATCGACGAACCGTGCGACAGACCAACGGAATCAATACCAACTGCAACACCTGTGCTCCGTGAAAGTGCACGTCTACGCCAGAACAATTTAGGAAGCAGCACAGCATCACCTAAAGCACGGCACAGGAACTACCAGCTTGAAGGCAGCTCTTCGGTGCGCCGCATACCTGTGTTCCGTGAAAGTGCACGTCTACGCCGGAACAATTTGGGAAGCAGCACAGTATCAATGTGCACGGCACGGGAACTACAAGCTTCAAGGCAGCTCTCCGGTGCACCGCACAGCCAAAGTGAGCCTTCAGTCATTTGAACAAAGCGGCACCACGATTACACATCGCCAAGCACGCTCACGCAATTTCGTTCACTAAACTGTGTATCCAAATATATTGCACACGCTTCACTGCAGACCTCGAAGATTCCAATGGTCAACGAGAGCACAGAAACGTCGCCTTAAAATTCATCCTAGCGGTATCCGAATCAATCCGAGGTCCGAGCAACGTAGGGCCGATTGTCTCTTTCGTGGCAATATCCCCGTCGGCCACCAGCGAAATGCACACCGTTTCTCTATATTTTCACGTTATACCTACGTCAGACGCCACGCTGAACTTAGAAGTCGTTTTCGACCGGCCTCATATGACGGCTTCCGCGTCTGAAATCAACTCGCCGAGACGAACGCCAACGCACAAAGCATCCGACAAGCTCCGGTCAATGCTCCGGCCCAGCTGGGGCCAGCCGCTGCATGGGCGCTGCCATTTTTCCTGCGACGTCACGTATTTGGTTTGGCGACGTGACGAGGGGTCAAATTTGCGTACAATGGCGGCGGCCTTATGGGGGTCACTTTCGAGTGCAGACCGGAACCCCGGTTTATCGCTCTAAGCCCCTCTACCTCATTGGTTCGACCACAGTAGTTTTGAAGAAACTCATTTGATGCAACGTGAATATAATTGTTTTAGTCGCCTTACGTTTGAAATTTCAAAGGTTAAAAAAAAACACTTTTTATAATTATATAATTATTTGCAAAAACGCATGTTGGAGTACATTGTATACTACACTGAAGCTTGGCCGGCTTAGCTTTGTTTTATTTTAACATGGTGGCAAACACCGTTGTCCCATGTGCCGTGCTCGACCTATTTTCTGCGCATTGGTTGTCCTGTTCTCCACCTCCTGCGATCCGAATAAGCCATAAGCATGCTCTCTAAGTATTGTGTGCTCACCGGAAAGAATATCCAGTCTTCTTGGAAGCAAGGTCCCCACTAGGGCTGTTTAAACCGTGGCTTGGACATCGTCGGCACGCACGAACCGCGTCCGCTAGCCGCACGTCGTTTGCTTGGTTCCTTTACGTTTCCGGCGACGAATCTCCCAGCCCTAGCCTCATCCCGACAGAACCTAGGTGGTGAAAAACAATCTATGACAACGCGGCGTCTTTGGAATGCGATGACTACGATCAGTGGCTCTCAAAACCTCAGAAAACCCTTCAATTGCGAGCTGTGTTTGTGTGGAGGCATTGTAAGAAGAGCTCTTGGGTGTGAGCGTTCTTAACTTCACAGTGTGCAAACTCTTCAAATGTTCATTCTACAGACGTCGCTGCGAGACGCGAGCCTTCGGCGTTGCTTCAACTCGCAGTGTGGTTCTCAAAATGGGCGCTTGGTCCCGAATTAGCGGCTGCACTTTCACTCACTCCCATTGACGCAACCCACGACAGTTCTAGACATATGTAAAACACGGATGCAGCATTCGGTTTAGAACAATGCGCACGACGCGAAACTCGTTAAGTCTCGTATAAAACAAATTCTCAAAACGAGTAGTCGAAGGTGTAGCTAAGTGGAAAGATGTCCGCTTCATACGTAGTGGACCGAGGTTCGATGCGGAGGGTAAACATATTTTTTTTTCTTCTTTCTCTTTTTAATTTTTTTTAACAATTATTGCTAAAAAAACAAATCTTGACGAAACTTCATGCAGACTTTTTTTTTCTTCTTTTTCACAAATATTATTGAAAAAAAAATTGTTGTCGACGAAACTTTGCTGAACTCAATGGTTTGGGACTCCCTTTCTAGAGGTGCAATGGGAAACCGCTGGGCTTGGGTTGCCGGCTGGCTGGACGCCACGAAGCAGCGTGTACGGGAAGGGGGGGGGGGGGCGGAAGTGGGGTTATATATTTTCATGAGCAGCAGCAGGCTGTCGGAGACTATTTGCCCGGACTTTATCCGACGTGCCTTTTAGGCGCATTCCTGAAACTCTGAGCTGGGTTAGCCGGAAACTGTTTGCCAGGACTTTATCCGACTTTCCTTTTAGTCGGATTCCTCAAACTCCGGCTGGGCTAGCCGGATAAATTTTTGATTGTGACATAAAATATATGTATACCCAACAAAAATATGTTGGTTTCCCCTCAAATCTCCACCTTTATATAGCTGTACGCACAAATTTTTTTTTATTTTGGGTACAGCACAAAAGCATATACGGATGTTACAACTACTTTTTCAAGTTGGACGGGACATTCCTTTTACATGCCACACTTCCTGATAACTATGTGTTATTTCCGAACATAGAAAAGAATTACTAAGTGCAATTTTTATACCTCTAAAGGTTGAAACCATTATATTTTGTGCCGGCAAATAATTTGCGAAGATTAAAAATTTGGACATACAAATTTTTTTGTGCTGCTAAATCTTGCCTGAAGTTTTAATTAAATTTTGTGAATGGCGAATAGTACCCAGTTTGCTAAACGCTGCGCCTCTGACATCTTTCTGTCCCTAGTGTTCTCAAACTCAAATTGCAATCCTGGTACAGCTTCCAGATTAAACCCGACTTGCTCCAATTGTATTATGTGTTTCACAGTTTGATCCGTGTTTGCATGCATTCTGGGTCTCGTGCTGCGAGTACGATTCGCAATACAAGCACAGCTTGTGCAAAACGTTTTTTCGGCCCTGGTATATTTCCCGGTATAGACCCAGACTGTTCAACCATTTTTTGCAAATCCGGTGCGTTTACTGGTTTATGCAAACCGTTTCTTTTTAGTCCTGGTATATTTCCCGAAATAGACACAGACTATTAAACCGTTTTTGATTGAAAATCCGGTACTTTTCCTGGTTTATTCAAACAGTCTTTTAGATTCCCGGTTTGATTTCATACCGTAATCATACTGTTTTTTTTTTGGTAGGGTCCTCATCTTTTTCTTGAAATCACCGTAATATTCCAGCAGACGACGGAGGAATCATAAGGGGCACTAAGCTGCTTGATCTTGTCAACTCGGCAAATTTTAACAGTGCTAAGATCAACACAACATTCACGGTCGCCGCTGCGGCCCGGCTGCCATTACCGTCTCCGATGTCATTTTTGCCAGGCCGCCCTCCCGACATGGGCAAGGTCCGAGCTTAGTTGCAGTTGTCACCAACATCATCTCCCGTGTTCGCACATTATTTCCCACGCGCAGAAAACCAAAAAATGAGTGCACTTCCGAGGCGAATAGACTTGACTTGATATAATAATAATAAGCAGTGCAAAGAAGCGACATCACACCCAGTTGCAACTCCATTGTGGACACGGTTTTTACATATGTGTAAAAATTGGAAGAGACTAAATTCACAAGAGACGATAATGTGTAAAAATTGCCAGAGACGATAGTTTCGTCTCTTGCGGTGGCAAGAGACAAAATTATTTCCTCTTGCAATTTCTTTTATTTCGAGATACAGTTCGCTAACGCTTAGAAACCCGATTTCGTCACAATTAATGGCGAGAATAAAGCAAGTTAAAGGTTAAATCATTTAACCTTCTGGGGTGGTCTGTGTTTCATATTTGCCTTTGAATGGTAGGGTAAATGAGGTGGCGAAGCGATTAACACCACTGCAACAATATTTTTGCTACCGCTCCTTGGCGTGTATATTTCTGATACCTGCGTACCTGCACCCAGCAAGTGTCGGGTGCATGTTTTATTAATTTAATATGAAAATGCTAAAGATAATATTCGTGAATCTGTTAAAAATGAATGGGCAATTGTATATAAAAAAATTAGAAAAGTTGTTGGAATTTAAGTTTTTTATACAATTTGTGTCTCTATACTCGCTTTTCTACAGAATGTATTAAAAGGCAGCCAAAAGCTATGGAAAGTGGATAAATAATGAAGATATTTTTTTTTAAATGACTATAAGCTGTCTGCTCTATTCTCTATAGGAAGTCAGTAGAAAGTACTAAATATTATATGTAATAAAATATTACGATATTTTTCAGAAATATATACTTTATAGTTGGTGTGAAAAAGAGTCATGAGGCCATGAGTTCACATGCCAGCCTCCCATAATTCGATTAGTATTCAACCAGTGGCTTCATGTGGCTTTGTCATGTAACAAAAAAGACTAATAAAAATAACTTGTATGTCTGGGCTTTCACATTTGCCTTAGCTAAGCAAAACAGAGAATGGAGGTGTTTTTTTTTTTCTGCATTACTTTATTCAGCTCAATCGCCTGTAGAAGATATGTCCTTAAGCAGCAAGAGCAGACATCATCTCCAGACCCAGAGTCGCTTGGCGCTTGCTGTCTCCCTGAAAGTTGAACATTCATTAAAACTTGATACAACTTCTTCTTGAGACGTGCTTGAGTTACTCGTACTTCATTTACGCGGAAAATATACACAGGGTGTAGACCCGTCCCGGCTGTCTCACTCTGCGCTCGGCTTACAACGCACAATGCACACCGCACTAGTAATCGCCGCAGAAGGTGTGGCGAAATAAGACACGTAAAAAGTATGAAATAAAAACTTTAAAAAAATGTAGCGCAAATTTAAAGTTTACAATGTTTGACGGAGTTAGTCAAAGGATCATAGGACCCGCAGCACTTTCAGCATTCACACCGCCTGTAAACCATCTCCTTTGTCACGGATACGATCGTTGTTTATCATTATTGAAAATGCCGAACTCGATATATAGAATGACATTAAGGTGTTCAGGAAACAAGTGAAAGTGTTTGTTACCCAACTTTAAATATTGTGTGTTTGTTACGTTATGTTTGAAACCTGCAATTGTGTTTTTCTTCTTTTCTGTTCATATGTATGTATTTGTGTACCAAAGAGGAGAACTTCATGGTTGTTTTGGGGCACGTAAAATAATATAAATAGATAAAAATATAGCTTTTATCACTTTTTTATACACTTGAAGTGATATAAGCCACCCAACTTCAAATGTAAGAAACTGAACAATGTTTGGGTTACTGTTCTCGTGTTACGTTTGAAACATACAGTTGGGGTTTCAAGCTTAGAATATGTAGTGCAATGCAGACCACATTCTTTAGTATGACTCGGAGTTTAGTGCCGAGATTTTAAGTAAATAAAGGACTCAAAATTTTAAGCTGCACTGTATGGCTGGCGTATTAGAGCCCATATGATCTGATATCTCCGATCGAAATGTTTTGGGCGCGGTCCTAGTGAAGACATAAATTGATTATTTGAATCTTAGCGGAGTTTGATCTCTCAGGGAGTCTTACTACTATGCGTAGGGATTTCACTTTACCTAATGCATGATATAGAATTAGGCGTATATGGGTATATAGGTTTTGATCATATGGCTTCTTAAAATAAATGAAGAACAAAGCCTCCAAATTTAAATGTGGATCGATGTCAGTCGGCTAAACATCATAAAAAATAACTTGCTAGAAACCATTATTTTTTAACTGAGAATGAATTAGCAAACAATGGCTAACATGATTGCTAGTTTTGAAAAGAGTTTCAGTTTTGTTTAAAGACACTGGTTCATTTTACTAACTTACCAATCGCTGAGAGATCAGACTTGGGAAGCGTGTGCTCCTGCAAGTGCAGACAAGTTAAAATCAATATGAAACACGCATTAATCTTGAATATTCCCGCCGTTTTTAGAAAGAAAAAAATATTAAAGCAACTGGGAACTTATATTACAATATGCTAGAATACCGGTGAGACTAGGGAATGGGAGCTCGTATGAGACCGCTAGCTTAGACAGAGCTCGGTGTCGCTGCAGTCGTTACAGACGGAGCAATTTGATACAGCTGCAATAGCTTGGCTAAGACTGCACCAGGCGTTCCCAAGTTTTCTCAACTCTGTTCTTTTTGTTGTGTTCATTTTGCGCGCCGGTGGCGTCTGCGGGCTGACCGTGATTTCAGAGTTCTGTGTGGTTTATTGAAATGTCTTCAATTTCGTTTCCTTTCCTTTTGGGTTCGGATGGCAGACACGTAAAGCTAAAGTAAACATGCCGTGGGAGAGAAAGCGAAAGAACAGTTGCTGTACGACTGAAATGAGTGTGCTCCGCTTAGGAGCCGCTTTGACTCCGTATTCTACGGAGGTGTATACTTCTTTGGACGGGTGACTACCTTAAAAGTATTTAAAGACAAAACTGCTCTTCAATCGTCGTAGCCAAATTCACCCCTGAATATAAAAAGAGCCTGAAAAGGCGTCAAAACTTTGGATCCCTAATCAGGGCTCCTTAACGTTACATTCCAAATTGCACAATACCTGCGCCGCCTTTTTCTAAAGAAATAAACGATAATTCCCTAATAAACTTGAAGGTGTACATTACCACTATTCTGTATATTTATAATTGCCTGGCTAGCACAAGTCTTTCAACCTCCTTGAACCGTCGTTTGGATCGTCCGAAATGCAATTGAGATGTAGGACATTTTCATTTGTACTAATTGGCTAACCTAGGATAAACATCTGGGTAAACATGATATTTATTCATGCATGCATTTTCTAAGAGGGCTCCATTTAAAGCGTGAGTTCACCGGGCAAATGCTGTTGAGAAAGAGTGTCAGAATATAAATTTAAACACACCCAAAACTCACCGTACGGACATCCTTCTTGGCATTTTTTGAGGTTTGGGAAGTTGTTTCCTCCCGTTCCACAACCAGTTTCTTCTTCACATTGATTAGTGCCGTTGTTGAAGTAAAACAGAAGTTGTGGAGTAACATCGATGCCGCACATTGTTGAAGGATGGGGTCTTCGACATTCTTCCTCTGGAGAATCGATATATATATATTTTAATGTGCCAGTTTAAAAAGATTTGCTTGTATTGCACTACAATCAACTTTATATATCTTACGCTCTACACTTTTTTTACTGTGGCACGTCAAAATGTAATAGGATGTTTGCAATGAGAAGATTTTTTTAGCAATAGAGGCAGAAAAAAGCGAGGTAGGGAGATATGGCTTCTGAAGGAGGAAGTATTAATGTGTATGTCATAGCCAGAGGCAAGACGGTCATCATTTTTTAGGATGAATCGTCGACTGTACAACAGCTGATAGAAGAGAAGAAAATGCTACCTCATTAAGAGAGGCCGAAGCCTTGCTAGCCAGCATCTAACGGTGAGACATAACCTTGCAGAGAATAACGCGAAATTATGCTAAGTGAAATTAATCATAAACTTGCACTGGATTTAAACGAAGTTTCTTTTGTATTATATGAAAATTAGAAAAATAGGTATTCTACCAAATTCCTTGTTTGTAAATAAAAATTGTTTGATTGTTCCCAGCACGCTCCTTATTGTTATCATGATGTGTTTTTGATTAAAGCTACCCGGACAATCATTACACCGACTCTGCTGTCTGCACTGATTACATACACTAGAAGACACAATATGATGGCGAGACATTTACACCCTATTGCAACAAAAAATGTATTTGCCTCATGGCTAATACATTTCCGTGTTGCCATTCGGGGACAGTCGAGCTTCATCATGCTTCCCATTAATATTGATTGGTTGTTAATGTTTGCTGGGTAGAGCTATACCTTTACAAAACACTATTTGATGTGCACTAAAAGCACATTAGTAGTTTTACCGTTGGTCCCTTCCCGGAAAAACATAGCTGACACGTGCATTTTATATAAACAATTCCCATCCTTTATGAGAAGAAATAGCAAGCAGACTGAGTGTACCATAAAGTATATCTGTTAAGTACAGAAGCTGTCACATCGAAGGAACGGCGATAGTACGTTACAAGTCAAGAAGGTAGCGGCAAATGCCCCTCAAAAGGAATCATATATCCCTCCGCCACCTCCGCATCCAATAGCGTCCCACCGTTTCCGTGACGTTGCGGCCAACGTGCGAGGAAGGTATTGCCCTCCTGTACATATTTGCCTTATCTTTCGACTTTGACTTAGCATTCTGGGAGCCACGAGAGGGAGATTAGAGTTTTCCCCCTCCGATGGAAACAAATACGACTTTTGGGGATTAGGTTCCCTCTCCGATGGATACAAGGCTGCTTTCAGGGGCTCGGTTCCCCCTCCTATAAATACAAAGGTCGCTTTTTTAAAAAGTGGGATCGGAGAGAAGTTGGCATCACTCTGTAGCCAAATCTATCCATTGAAGCGGAACAAGGAGTGTTTCCAGCGAACTCTTCTTTCGACTGCAGAGAGATTTTAAACCGGCTCATCACGCATTGTGTGAGGAGCTTCTCCTATCTTCTTGACTTGTAACCGACTATAGTGTCCAGCGGAGTGCGCCTCGAAACTAAGATTGCGTAATAGCAGATTCGCGGTATTGTGAGTACCTGCGTAGTACTTGCATGCAGAACTAAACATTTATTTCAACTCGTCGTAAGGTGTATACTGCAATAAAGATCACTCTGCGTTTATCTTTTCCCTTCAATGTTGTTGTTAATTTCTTGTTAATTCCGTGTATTCTTATTTTACGTTGTATTTACTACGCATTGCATTTAGACATTTGTTTCGCGTTTATTGTGCTAGCTTTTTATATCTGACGTTTAGTGTTTCGCTTTTTTTAATTTGTTTACTTGCCCGGTATTGGCTTTGTGACATTCTTTTATACCTGTTTTTTATACCTGTTTTATACCTGGACATGCTACGCATTTATAGCGCATATTTTTATTTTTTCCGTGACTTTTTATATTTCTGCTCTTAACAGCTCTTTTTAGATGTTATATGACTTCGTAGAAAGTGAACGTTGAAATTCTTTTTTTCGTTTTCGGCACTTTGTGTTTCTTAGTGTTTTTTTGTTATCATGAATTTTTTTTGTGTGTGTCTGTGATTTCCCTGTGAATTTGTAGGTCACCAATGACCTCGTGTGATTACCTTGTAGGATGGCTTCCATGTTTCTGCATTTCATTTCTGCATCAGTGACTCGATTTTGCTCCTTATGTACACTAACAAAAAAACCTTTTTGCTCAACCACTGTCTGTAGGGGGTCGAGGACACGTCAAGCTGCTCTATAGCAGCTTTTTTCCTCGGTATCCCCCATCTTTGATGGAAAATAAAGGCAATTATTATTATTATTATTATTAATGCCCAGCCTTGCTGAGGAGGAACAGCTCAATATTAATTTAATTTCTCCCACGCAATGTGCGCCTCAATAAATTTAGCTTCTTGTATCGCAAGAGCGAGGATATCTGCGCTTAGCAGTAGCATCCAATATGTACCAACTAGTTGAGCTAGTTGGTACATATCGGATAGGTTCAGCTGAACAGTTGCTACGCAGATAAATCCGATAGAGGAAAACACATGCCCACCGCTGACAATCACCTTGCTATCTTTAATACTTCGTCTTCCTACTATGTAGACCTTTTTTCTATTACAGCTAGTGATAAAAAACATCTCCCATAACCGCACGCCCCACCCATTAGGATGTTGATATTTGACGGCTCGTTCCACACCCCAAACTATTATGTCTCTTTCGCGTATATCGTAATTGACGGGGGGCTCACGTACATTTGACCACTTTCTTCAATGGCCAGTGCTTCAATTAATTCGCGTGCATATGCTTTCCCGTGTTGCCCTATAATGGTAATGTGTTTAATATTATGAGTGCAATTACAGGACCGGCAGTGTGCAGATAAATGTCCGGCTGATGTCCCTCTAACAGAAGTTCGGGCGTTGGCGCAAGGCCCATTTTGTCTTATGTGGCACTTGCCACAGGAAAGTCGTATGTAGAAGACAACACACCTTTGTCACGGGGTATGCTGCTTTCTGTGAGCAGTTGTGCATTTTTTCTTTTCTTGATTTGTTCTTTAATTTGTTTTGTGGCACATGGAGTTCGCCTTGTTCGGTGCCGAGCACATCCCGAATATTATGCCTCACGGCAATCGTTTTTAGGTTATGTGTGAGTCCATATTTGTAAGGTATAACAGCAACGTTCCTTCAATTTGTAGAATTCGATGAATCCTCATTCCCTGTATTTTGGCGTTTCAATCCTTGGCAAATAGTTTCATTAATGGCCCCCAGGAGAGATTCTGGATAACCGGAACCACGGAGACAACTAATCTGTTTCTCAAAACTTGGCCCAAGTTGATGTTGACATCAAATTCTTTAGGGTGGAAATAAGAGCAGTTGTGGCAATACTCCTTTTTTTAATTTTCGAATGTCCCGAGCGACATGGAAGAAACCCTTGGCAACGAGCGCTGCTGATATCTCCAGCACACGTGGCCTTCTTTGTACTGAAGCACCAAGTCAAGGAACCTGATGGTGTTTGTAACGGGTAATTCATATGTGAAATCCAATTTGGGGAAACGTTCTTGGGAGAATCGCATAACTCTTCCTTTGCACCCATCCTCTTTTTCATCACTTCAGTGTTGCACAGAATGATCAAGTCATCCTCATAACAGAAGATGGTCTTGATACTGCTATCTGTTAGTTTGCTTTCAATGATCCTGCCGCAAGCTGCCAAACATACATAGCAGAAGTGAGGAGCTACCCGGGATCCAATGTCCCATACTCCACTTCTGTGTACATATTTTTTGGTGTTTATGTGAAACAACGTCAGGGGTAAGGTAACACCATAACAATTCCAAAAAGGAATCAACGTTCCCTCCGGCCGCATTTATAAACGTGAAACCCCTTGCTTCTCAATGCTGTCCCGTAGAATTGGCTTTTTGATCGCGTGTGGAATTGAATAATATTGAATAATACATGTCTTTTATGTAGATAGAAAAGCCAGAGGCAACATCGTTTCCATTTTCCTGTAAAAAGGATATGAGTTGTTTTGAGTTTTATATTTTGTAGGGGTCCTTGAATTGTAGTTTAGATAAATGCTTGGCTAAATAGGTCGAAAAATCCGCCTGCCAGGCTCCCTTTTTGAAATTACGAATGGAAAGGGGATGTCCTCCTTATGTATCTTGGCCGAGAAAAATCCTGGAGATATCCTTCCTTCGCTATTTTTACTTTGGTGGTCATACTGCTAAGCTCACTCCTCACGAGAGTCCGCATGACGGCCCGTTTTGATTCTCCGTTGCTCATTGTTATCAAATAACTTGTGAAGTTTTTCTCTATAGCAGCTAAAGCGTTCTCACCATATGACACAAAATCCAGGACGACATTCTTTATGCAACATACACAACGTGAGATCTTTGCTTTTTAGCTTCTGTGTCGTGGCTCCAAAGCTTTTGCTAAGGGAAGTTCGGGCTCTCTGATGTCTCTGGTTGGCTAGGCAGTCGATTTCTTCCCTGTTGATATGTGATGTTTTTCATCGTGAGACCTGGAAGCGATAGTTCTGGCTAGGGGTACTTTGTCGATGGGTTCCAGCGGTGGTTGTAGAGCGAGCTTCGGACCTTGCTGAAGAAATTGCTTGTCCTTGGCAGAAAGATGCACATTCCAAATAAGCAGAAGTGGATTACTCTGGGTAACCCGATTTGCCTCCCTTGACACATAGATCATCAGAGTAGGAAAAAACCGGCTTTTCCAGATGACCTCCATTGAGTGTCTTGTCACCGACATATGATACCTGAAGAAGTTTAAGTCTGAACATTGGACGCGTAGAGTCACTTAACATTCACTGCTCACGCCATGATTTTGAGCAAGGAATCTTGGTCACTCGCATGGTGTGGGTCTGGGACGATTGTATGATGCCGGAGAACTGCCGAATGTCATCACGGATAATCTTATTTTTATGCTCCGCGCAAGCAACTGGCCTTGACACGAAGTAGTGCCGATAATGATGGTGAGCGTTGGCGGGGCGAGGGATTGAAAATGTACATAAGGCGTGCACATCTTTCTGTGCTCGGCACTGAACAAGGCGTACTCCTGATGTGAAAAAGCGCAAATGATTAGGAAACGAAAAAGGGGACAGGACAGAGTGCTTACTTACCCCTGACATGTTTTGAAAGAATTAGAAAAAGACAAAAAGAAAGTGAGGGAGTCGTGACTGATAAAGAAAAACCATCGAAAAGAAGAAAGTCTAGCCCACCGGTTAATTTGAATTACGGTGTACTCCATGTACCGCATAACGAACCAAAGAAAAAATCAAGAAAAGAAAGAATGCACAATTCCTCACAGTAAGCACTATACCCCGTGCCAACGCGGCGTTGTGTACCACATATCACTTTCCTGGGGCAAGGGCTAAATAGGGCAAACTGGGCTGTGCGTCAATGATCAAGCTAGGGAGCACACATCTTCTGTTATAGGAACATAGGCCGGACGCCTATATGCACACTGCGAGTCCTGTAATTGCACTCCTAATATTAATAACATAACCATTTTAGGGCGACACAGGATCGTATATGCACGCGAAGTAATTGAAGCCCTGGCCATCGAAGAAAGTGGTCATATGTGCGTGAGCACCCCGTCGATCACGATCCACGCGAAAGAGGCACAAATCTTGGGGGTGTGGCACGAGCCGTCAAATATTAGCATCCTAATGGGTGCGGCGAGCGCTTATGGGGCATTGCTTTTATCACTAGCTCTTCTAGAAAAAAAGGAAAACGTCTACATAACGGGAAGACCAAGTATAAAAGCAAGCAAGTGTAGAGTCAGCGGTGTGTATATTTTTCCTCTCTTGGATTTTTCTATGTTGTAACGGCTCAGCTGACCTTATTCAATTTCCAAGATCACTGTCCTTTAAAACCTAAACTGACAAGGGATGTGAGGTATGGTGGCGTGTACCACTGATGTCGAAACACCGAGAACAAAAACAGGCGCAGATATTGCAGATCCAGTTAAAAGTCTCCATACTGTGCGAAATGCGAAGTGCACCTGTGTCATTTCCCAGGTCGTAACTGCTTTCCGACACTGCACGTAAAATAATGATGCGAATTCCCGATGTTGCTCACAACCAACATTTTGAAAACATAATTACGAAGAAAGGTAATTTTTTTCAGGGACCAGAGTTCTCTTCTTCAGTGTGTTGTAGAACTACGTCAGAATATCTAGGTCTGCAGTATTTCAAGTAAAGATTTGGGCATCAAAGGGTTAAAGCAAGAAGAAAGTAGTTAGCTGTCTCAAAGGGGTTGATAGAAAAGAGAGTTCTTCATGATTGTAGCGAAAGGGCCTCTTCTAGAAGAAAGACTCACCAGTGAGTGCAGAAATCAGCAGGACGGCAGAGAAAAAGCAGGTGACTGCAATGGTTACCTTCATCTTGAGCTATGGACGCTGACAATGTCGTTAGGATGCCCAGCATATGTTTATATATCACTTCGCGAGTGTAAGGAGGGGTTGTTTTAACTATGTTTTTTTTTTATTCACGCACCTCCAATGCCGTCAACACTCATTGTAATCCAGTTTTTTTTTTTTGCAAGCGTCAAACAGGGCCTAGCAATATCTCGGTGTGCACGTGGCATAGAAAACATTTGTTCATTACTCCCACAGTGACAATGGGCAAT
This sequence comes from Ixodes persulcatus, assembly GCA_013358835.2. Lineage (NCBI taxonomy): Eukaryota > Metazoa > Arthropoda > Arachnida > Ixodida > Ixodidae > Ixodes > Ixodes persulcatus. The sequence continues at coordinate 22,559 of JABSTQ010007403.1, forward strand.
CCCTTTTTGCGTCAGACGTTATAAAAATAATGCTTGGCTATCCAAAGGTCACTGCACCTTTTTATCGTTTCATGCATCAAAAAAAGACTCAATAGATAGAAAATAAACGCTTTAATACGTTCGTTCTTTCTTTCGGAGAAGGACGCGTTTTTTTTTTTTTCACCAACGAATGGCACTGCCTTTTCTCGCATGCATCCAGCCCCTAGGGTTGAAGCTAAGTTGATTGATTTGTCAAACCTCAAAACTTTGAATGTTTTGCTGGACCTAAATAATTAGGAATACCAATTTTGTCACGAAGGGCAGGATTAGAAGCGGCGAAAATCCTGTTGCAATTTGAAAGTTTAATGTGGCGATCTTGTGCCAAACTAAATAAAGAACGAGCGTCAAGGCAGCAGAACAGAAAGGGACGATTTAGCGGCGTAACAGCAAGTAAGGGCGGGCCCGACTCGACAAGGTCCCGCGCAGCTCCTTATCTACCGTGAGTCGACATCACGAATATTCGGCCCAGAAGGTTCAAGCGTCAAGCGTTTGGTGTGATATTGAACTGCCATCTTCGAGAGCAAGAAAGTGGGGCGAAAGGATAAAAGTTACGTCCCGAGTAAGATTAAGCACAAACCTTCTTGAAATTCGTGATCGAGCGTTACTTCCTCGTCTTCGCACGCGGCATTATTCCCCCCGCCCCCACCCCTTTAGAAGTGCATCGTCCAAATGCAACGCGAAAGGAAAACAAGAATGGTTAAAAATAATACGGTGAGACGAAATAAGCTTGCAGCGTCACAGTCCTAACGATATAAAATGGCTTGAGTGGAAAGACGTGCACCACATCGGGTTGTGGCTAGCGGCGTCCTGGTGGTCGGAATCCACCTGGAGCACCTCGTAGTTGAAGTCTATAAGACGATGAATGACCAAGCAGGGTCCGAAGTAGAGTTTTAATAGTTTCTCGCTAAGGCCGCGGAGGCGAATGGTCGTCCACACCCGCACCTTGTCCACGGGCTGGGACGCCACGTCGCGACGACGAAGGTTTTACCGGCCAGCGTCGACAAGTTGTCCTTTATCCATAAGCGGGCTGCCTGTCGTAGCTCTACTACCTTTTGAATAAGCAGTTGCGCATTGTTGGTGCCGTCGTCCGTCGGTTCATGGGGCAGCACCATGTCGAGCATCGTCGCCACCTTTCTGCCGAGGACCAGCTGAAAAGGTTTAATGTTCCTTACGTGACGTAAGGAACACCTCACCTACGTCAAGGGATGAGGTGTTCTTTACGCGACGTAAGTAACACCTCATCCCTCGACTTGAGTTTCACGTTCACATATATAGAGGTCATGTTTACCATGGACTTGCTTAATCGCGCCGTCAGCCCGTTGTGGCAGGGGTAATATCTAGTGGTTCGACGATGGTAGGTGAGGCTCAGGCGGAGTATTTCTTGCGTCAGTTGCACCATGAATGATAAGCCTCGGTCTGTTATCATGACTTTGGAAGCGCCGTGTCAGAGAACGACGGGCTCGATTGAAAACTTGGCTATTTCCACCGCCGTTTCCGACGGGAGTACTTTTGTCTTGGCGTACCGGGTGATATAATTACTTGCCACGGTTATCCGACGGCTTTCCTGCGTCGACGATGGGAAAGGTCCAAGTAGATCCATTACAATTTGTTAGAACGGTGCAGTCGGTGGCGCGATCGGCTGCAGGAGGCCTGCCGGATACATCGGCTGTACCTTCCGTCCATGTCACCTGTGTTACGATCGTGTGTGCATGTCGACATTCTTAGGGGGCTTGGGCCGCTAATACCTCTCCCGAATCCTTCCGACAGCCCTGCTGTAGCCAAGGTTACCAAATGTCTGGTCGTCGTAGCATGCTTGGAAGATCTCTGCTCGAATACTACTCTGTATTACCAGGAGCCACGTCGAGCTGCTCTCCGCAAAGTTTTCTGCGCAAAGAATACGTTGCCGGACGGCGAACGTTGGCAGGTCACTTAAGAAGGCTCGGAAAGTCGTAGCCCCTCGCTCGGAAAATCGTAGTCTCAGTTCAGAATCGTACTGTTGGAGTGCTGTCATGCCATAAAGGCACACTGAGCCAAGAAAGATATCGTCGTCGTCGTCGTCGTCGCCTTTAGCGCAGACGGTAGCTGACTAGTGGGTGCTCCGGACATGCAGTCGGCGCCCCTGTTCTTTCGGCCTGAGTTTTAGACCCCGGTCATGTTGTACTCTTGCATTCAAATGCTCTATTCAGCTAGACGTCCCGATGGATCCTTCAGGCTCACTACCAGTATAGCGAGTGATGGTTTGTGACCACTCCAAAAGGGCGCGCGTATAAGTATAGGTCGGAATTTTGTGATGCCCGAGATGACGGCAAGACATTCCTTCTCGGTCGTCGAATAATTTCGTTCTGCGTTCAACGACAGCTGACTAGCGTAGGTGATCGCGCGCTATTTACCCTCTTGTCGTTGGACGGTGGAAATGCGTCTACGGCGCGAGTTTTCCCAGAGTCAGAACGAACACCTTCGTTGCTCCCAACGTGGTCTAGGAACTTCAGCTCACCGCAGGCGAGCCGGCACTTCGTGGGCGTGAAGGTGGAACCGGCGGTCCAGATTTTTTTAGGAACCCACCGAAGGCGTCGCAAGTGCTCGTCGAAGTTGGCCGAGAACACCATGACGTCGTCAGCTTGCGCCCAGACGCAGCCGATGATATGAGCTCAAGCCACTGATCTTACTATAGGGGGTTGGATGGAGCTTAGCTGCTCTCCGTGCCTGCCGCAAGTAAAACCACCGGAAGTTCGATGCTTGTCACGGAATTCGGGCGTGCGCTGGGCTTCCTAGTGCATTCAGTCGATATTTTGGTCCATGATTTTTTGCGTCTTTTTATTGGGTTTTAATAATCGTGTTCTGGATTAAATCCCGAGAATAAGGTATTTGAACGTGCGGCATACGCACACTTGATAAACTAGAATCTCAAAATGTTCACATCAAATGGCTTCCCAGGACACTTCACGGTTCCGCATGCACTGTTACTCCGCAACAAGCAAGCTCTCTTGGGGTGACAAGAAAAAACCCACTGCCCTGAACGATGTTCGAACCCGTACCCGGAAGAGTTGAAAAGATTCATGGTGTAATACGCCAAAACAACAGGAACAAAAACGAAGGGAGAACTAGACAGGACGCGGCGTAACTTTCAACTTAATTGTTTATTTGGATGACAGAATTTAAAAAAAATAAAAAAATAAAATATAAAAGCAGGCACACTTGGCAGAACACCAAAGATATGGTCTAAAAACACACACCCCTCAAATGCCAGCGTCATTGGTTCTTCAGATAGTAGAATTTTTTATCAGTCAAGGACAAAGAGGGAGCGCTTATAAAAGTATTGTCGTGGTGGGACCTAATCAGGAAGGCTACGTGAATTTCTCTGGCCGTTTTTGTTTTGTAATGGCCCATGACACAGGTGTCACCAAAGATGGGGCTGCACTTTTCAGAGTTGGGCCCACAATCGCAAGGTCACAGTGGACCGCTAAGTGGCCAGACGGGGACTGCCTGATCGCCAACGCATGCTCTCTGACCCTATCATGAATGCACCTCCCCGTCTGGCCAACGTACACCTTACCACGTGACAGGGGGAGTTTGTACGTGACACTAGTGCCGCACTCGCGGAACTTAGTGGCATGTCGTTTTTTGCACGACACTTGTAGCATATCCGATTCCTCTCCTAATCTGCTTATCCTTTTACACAGTGAAGATAGTTTATTCGGTGCAGAAAAAAACGACTGGTATGTCAAAGCGATGGGCCACCTTCAAATTGTGGAACATCTTGTGAATGTAAGGCAAGACAACAGGCCTACATACCCTCTTGGGAACCATTTCGCACACTGCGCTGTTGTCTTTTTTCATCATTTTTGCTAAGGTATCTGAAACAGCTCGAAGAACATGACGGGGTTACCCTGCTTCTTCAAGTCTGCTGAGTTGAGAATGAAAACTGTTTTTCATCCGGTGGGGGCAAGATTTCGTTAGCGCGGCCCTCAGGCAAGATGAAGCAATGCCCCTCTTCACTAACTTGGAGTGCGCCGAGCTGAATGGCAACATTCCTTTCTTTGAACGGGGCTCATACGCCCAGCAGGTATGCTCTGCACCGAAATATAACCCAAGATCCAAAAACTGCAGCCGACCACAGACCGATGTCTCGTGGGTGAAGTTTAAGCCGAAAGCGCAGCTTGCGAACAGTTTTAAAAAACCCGCGATCACTTGATCATCCGCAATTACACGGCGGGAAACACACACCAAATAATCGTCTACTTAACGAAAAAGTGTAATATGTTCCTTCTGTTGAATTTTTTCTGATATACGATTGTCGCAATTTGCAAGGAAAATGTCACACAGTACCGGTGCTACAGCGGAACCGATGTAGATACCACGTTTCTGCACAAACAGCTCTCCCTCGAAGGAAACGACAGTGGAGTTGAGGTAGTGGTTCAGCAGCTCCAAAAAACCTTCGACTGAGAGACCACACGCATTGCGAAATGGGACCTCTCCATTTTCCTCAATACAAAGTCTGAGAGCCTCAAAAAGGTGTTCATGGGGGACCGAATAAAAAAGGTCTTCCACGTCAATTGAGAAACCTGTTGTCCCCTTAAGGACTCCTCCCTGTAGGAACTCTAAAATTTCTTCAGAATTCCTGACCAGGAAAGGATCCCTTAGCTCCAACGCAGACAAGTGTTTACGTAGAAAACCCCCCACTTCCACCTGCCACGAATCCCTCTCCGCAACTATAGCCCTGAACGGGCACGCACTCTTGTGGGTTTTAGCAGTGAAAAAAACTTGCAGGTTAACATTCTTTGACGATAGCACTTTCTTTCCTAAGCTGGATAGATCCAACTTCTGGCATAAGGCTCTGGTTTCCGATTTTACCCTGTTCAGTGAAACATCCTTAACAGGTTTGAAGTGCTTTTCTATGGCCTTACGTGACTTGTCTTTGAACAGACAAAAGATTGTCAAGTGCTCCCTTCCGGGATAAGCCGCTTACTTACGGTGGCTTTATACCTGTCTGCTCAATGCACGATCCAGCCGCCTATATACTCCGTTTCACCTTGTGAAACGGCGTGATTGGTGAGACGCTGATGACAGACGCACAAAGGCGATGAGTGCCCTGACTAAACACTTTTTGCTCTGCTTGATTGGTTTAATCAAATTGTAGCGTCGGCTGCGGCGGGTCTTAATGCCTCAACTTTAGCTTAATGTCAATTTCACAACGTAAAACTGACCTGTCCAATGCAAGAGCCTCCGAAGACCTATGAGCCTTCAAAAGGTATCGTAACCAACCAACTGGCTTGTTAAGACGCGCGAAGTCCGCATTCTACACAACCCTTTTTACAAGAGATGATAATAAAAATTCGCGCATACTCTGGGAAAGGGTAAATAAGGTCTTGCGTCCTCACCACGAGCGTCAAATATTAGATACTATAAACAGCGGAGACAACCATTTGTCCGGCTGTGCTTTGGCGAATGCATTTAAAACTTATTTTATTAGCCAATCAAGTGATATTGCTACACCGCCAGATGGGTTTGATGCTAGCAGCTATAAGAGACGTAATTTCGAAAACATTTTTTATGAGCCCTACTGATGAGGATCAAGTCTTTGCAGTTTTTAGAAACTTGAAAAACTCCAGAAGTCAAGATGTAGACGATCTTATAATCAAAGTGATTAAGCATACTCTCCACATAGTGGTACCGGTGTTAACGTATATATTTAATCTATCATTTTCTTCTGGCGTTTTCCCCAAAGCAATGCAGTGTGCTAAGGTTGTCGCTTTGTTTAAAGGACAAGAATACGTTAGAAACTACAGACCTATTTCTCTTTTATCCATTTTTGCTAAAGGTCTTCAAAAAATCATTCATAAAAGACTTTATATTTACCTAGAAAAATTTTCAATAATTTCTAATAGTCAGCACGGCTTCCGAAAAAATCGCTCAACTGAATCAGCACTGTTAGTACAAAAGCAACAGTGCTGATTCCACTTCTGAGACTTCTGCACTTGCAGAAGTGCAGAAGTGGCAGACACCGAGCCCCAAAGGAAAAAAAGTCAGTCGTCCCTCTCAAATAACCGCTATTTTAGTATTCTCAATTTTTCATTGCCTCTCTTATTTCGATTTTACATTTTACCATTTAGATAAATGCAGAATTCGCATTGTATGCAGTGGAACTATCGCGGTCATTTACCTAATATCGATGACAATAATTATTTTATGTATGTTTTTCCGCCTCTTACCCTCGTTTTATAAGAGACACAACTTCACGCTCCTCATACACACAATTTAAGGCGTCATACAGTTTTTCGTAAAAATCATTTTAATTCCACTTCTGGGGGCGTGGCAGGGCTTGTGGAGGGCGGGGTTGCCTTCTCCGAGGTCCCACTCCTCAAACCATAGGAAGCCGTAGCGGTGCGCTTTCTTTTAAACCTCCTTAAAACTGTTCTTCCTATTTATTTTCCTCCAAAAGTTCATTTGCATCTCTCTGGGCTCCAGGGACTTGTGGGATAGCTCCCTCAACCATTTTTTACTTTTAGTTGATTTTTATTCCCATCACCATACGCCGATGCAGAGTAATTGAACGGTCTTCACTGTAATCTCAACTATTACTTTTGAATGGGAGAAAGCCTACATTTGTTTACTTCAGCTCCCAGTTTTTTTACATCTGTCGATTTACCTATTTCATCACCTTCATTGCTGCCTTGATTTTTTGGGAGGGCAGGTTCTAATTAACCCTTGAGGGACTGACCACATTCCTATTGTTTTAGAAGGCTACATTCGTCTTCCCACGCTTTTAATACGAATGCCTGGGTTAAAGTTTTACAAGGCAGGGTAATATAAATGCAACAATACTTAAGAACCAAGCGAGCTGGTGGTGATTCATGGTAATAAAAAACCCGAGACTCGGGAACGTCCGCTTCCCTGTTTCTGAGCCTCCGGTTTTTATTAACAGGTTAGTATATTTTTAAGTTGAACTCCACGCTGATATATCCCTGCTCTCCCCCATGACTTCAGATGAGGCCACATTGTATGTGACCGAGCAGATTACAAACGCTACTCAGCCGCCAATTCCTTAAACTACCGGTACTTTGACACGTAAGTGCACACCGTGCTGGAACGAGGAGTGTGCTTCTACGAGCACAGAGCAAAATAGAGCATGGAGAAAGTTCAGCCGGTATCCCACCTCAAACAACCTGGTCGTTTAAAAAAATGGAAAGCCGAAGCCCGGTGGACTCGTAAGCAAGCGAACCGGAAAATTTGGATGAAATATGTGTCTCGTTTGAGCAGCTTTGTTCCAGCTAAGGAGGTCCGGAATTGCTTCAAGAAACTGAAAGGGCACTACAAGAGTTTCACATTTCCCAATTTCAACTCTCCAATTTCATTACCGAGAGACGATGGGAAGTACTTTTATTCTGTTTGTTGCTCCTCTAGCTATAGAGATTCTTTCAAACGGTTTAAATATCGTGCAGAGCAACGCAGTATAATTACAACAGGGTTCAAACAAGGCATCATATAATCAGCCTTTTACGCAGAGTGAGCTAGGGATAGTACTTCACAGCAAAACGCTATCTGGTCTTGGACCTGATGAACCGCAATATGAAATGCCATGTAACCTCTCTACTGAATCCCTCGAATCCTTCTTCCATTTTTGTTTCGTTCCTTGTGAGAAAGGGCGTGTTTTCCTGCGCCTAGGAAACGAGCACACATTATGCATCTCCTAAAGCCTGCTAAAGATCCCTTTCCAGTCTCTAGTTAACGTCCAATTGCTTTACCAGCTGCCTTGAAAAAAACGTTGAAGGACTTATAGACGGCTGGTGTACATTCTGTAAAGTGAGGACATTTTCGGTATCAAGCAGTGCGGCTTCCGCCAAGGACGCTCGACCTCGTGCTATTTGGTGGGCATAGAAACAGTCATACGTGAAGCATTTGTAAATAGTCAGCACTGTGTATCCATCTTTTTTTGACTTAGAGAAAACCTACGATACGGCATGGAAGTGGAAGTTTCTTCAAAACCTTCATGGGTATGGAATCTGTGGCCTTATGCTGCACTGCATAAAATAATTTCTTGACAGAAAGGACGTTTCAGTTACGGCTGCACACGGTGTTGTCGGATCCATTCATACAGAAAAACGGGGCGGGGCTCCCCTTCGAGGTAAATTATGTTTGACTATGAACAAATTGCACAAATTTCCACTTTGCCCAAAGAGGTATCTTGAGAGTCACACATTCTGTAATCAAAAAAAATTCGTGCCCTCGGGGTTTTCCGCCGTTGATTTTATATTCGCTTTATGTTAACGATTTCCGAATTTCGACATCGTCTTGTTATCTCTCGAGCTGCGAGCGCCAGCTCCAGCTTTCCTTAAATAAGCGTACTAGGTGGGCGGATATAAAGCGATTTCAGTTTTTTCCCGAGAAGACAGTCCACTTGCCTTTTTTTAGTCATATATATAGACAGTAGTCATATATCAGACAGAGCTGGTTTCAGCAAAAACCCAAGTATCACGGGGAGCACGGCCGAAGGCAGGCCGTGTTCCCATATATTATAGTGAAAAATTGGTTTGAGTAAACCAGCCCTAAAACGAAGAATACACATCAATTTACATGATTTCTCATACTTCACAGTGGAAAATGGTATATGTCTGCGTTTGTTTTGCGCTTTGCAGCGAATTAATGTGAGCGATCTCATTATTCAGCAACTGCACTTCAAGATGCACTTCAGAGAAAGTTAGATTTAAAATATAAAGCAACTCCTCCGACGATTGCTTGTAAGGTCTTCCCTACTGTGCGCTTCATCCGTGTTCCTGTCTTTACGGTGGTATCTTTTGAAATGCAAGTTTAGTGGCCGCTCTCTAGTGTTAACCACATGTGCCTATAACATGGGAGTGACTGGCTTTTTCTGGCGAGCGTTTGACTGTGGTAATTCACGACAACTAAGCTAGTCACGTGGAGTAACCTGAAAGGCTGCGGTCTAAGAACGTATCCTCGTCTGAAGTCACGTCAGCCGCCATTGCTCCGTACCATGCTCCTGTTCCCGTACCCTTTGCGGCATACATTTTGTAACATCGAATCTGTTCTTCTCGCCAAGGCTTGCCAAGAACAACAAATTAGATGGTGCGAAATCTATGATGCAGTAGGTATGGCGCACCGGCACGGTACAGAGCAATGGCGGCTGGTACGGTGCATTATAACGTCACATGCAAGACATGTATAGACAGTACCAAACATCTTCTTGTGCACGCAGCCATCTTGGTCCACTGGGCGTGGATCGCGTTCTGTTCATGCCTACGTACCGTTTTATTTTAAGCCGTACCGCGCTCGACACTTCAATATTGTTAAACCAATCAATCAGCGACAAAAGTGCACCATCACAGTGCTCTCTATCTTCTAGGGTAAGCTATCCCCAACTGAACCAATCCCACACAGAAGATTGCGCAATATGGTGGTGCATTCATTGGGCGTGATTGGTTGAGACGTGGATGGGAGACGCACAAGGATGTTAAGAGCCGTGACGATGTACTTTTCGAGCTGAATGATGGGTTCAATCAGGTTGTAGCGTCGGCTGCGGTGTGGCTTAAAGTGATTTTTACAGCGTAGAACGAACATCTCCATTGCACATTCGGTGAAAGTTTGAGCTTTCTATGTATAGGTGCCGATTTTTCCACATCGTTTTATGGCGTCGGGCTTCCTAGATTCGCCTTTTATTTAATTGCTTCGTTTCGAAAACGCCTGTCTGGCGTATTCCTAAATTTACATCTACAGCTGTTGAGCGTGCATATTGTTTACGGTAGTTTATTGTCAGTGTTTACAAAATTCCCAGCTGTTGATAAAAATTACCCTGATAATTGCGCAAATCATTGAACATTAATATCGTGCCCAGGCTTCCAATATTTCGTTTCACCTTAGCACGGACTATTGTTATCCGCGCATGCTAAAAGCGCGAGCTATTTACATTGGATGAAGCCAAGGCGGCTACACGAGCCCTCGTGCGGCGAGTACGAGCAGTGAAGGCTAGCCGCCCGCGCTTTACCAGACTTCGCAGTTAGTCCATGCAATGGTGTGATGAAGCCTACCTGACAAATGAGAGATACATATATTTTTTGTGTTTGCTTTCTAAATATTTTTCGCCGCAAAATTCGCGGTTTACTTTCGAATTTCAATCGGTGCATGCGACCGATACCTGTTTTTTTGTAAGAATAAGCTCCGAGTCTGCGAATTCGCCAGGGACGAATTTCCCACGCGGCAAATCCGTACGATTGTGTCCATAAGTATTTATTTCCTGCATAATTCGTTAGCAACAATATTGAAACTGGCTCCCGCTTGAGACTACGTCGCGATCATAATACGAAAATGCGGGCTTGCTAATGCACTCTCGTGGACCGTATACACACAAGTGCGACCTATGGACCTGAAAATATTGTGTATATTTTTCAACCGAAAGACTCTTAGTAGAAACACACATCTTATGGCTCAACTTCACGGCGAAATTTCAGACATACTGTTCTCATACAAAAGAAAAAAAAAAAAGACCACGTCATATAATAAAATGTAGCATTTCTGCACAGAAAAATAACCGTTGATCAAAGTTGCTTTTTGTATTTTTCAAACTGTCGACCTTTCAAAATACGATAAAAGTCTAGCCAACGAGAATACAATCGAAGCAAGAAATTTTCGCAGTGGACTGCCTCCAATTGCGCTCGTCCTTTCCATTCCTCTATTTGTCTAGGATTGACGGTCTTATTCAAAATGCAAAAGCAGGCACTGTTATTTTATGGTAAAACGATACGTCTCCCGCCTGAGAGATTGTTGTGTTATATTCATAACTTTTAGTTCAAAATATCATAAAAGACAAATAAAAAACCAAAATGGACGCACAATCGTCGTGCGATAGACTGCAGTTGGCTCAAGGCTTGGTACACTTTATGTTCGCCAGCTACTATTTTGATTTTTTTTTTTAAATTCAATTATGGTATAATCACTGCTTGGATTTCTTGCAATTTACCTAGGAGTTTCAACGATGATGGAAATACTGCGTTGAAGACGGGGACGTTTACGTTTTACTAATTATTAAGTTCCAGCTGACCCCCCCCCCCCCCAAGAACACATCGCAAAACCTCTAGTTGACAATTTCTAAGGAGCTCGGCTGTCATATTTATCCGGGAATAAAGTTAATAACTACACATCGAATGCGAACACTAAACAATAATAATAATAATAATAATAATAATAATAATAATAATAATAATAATAATAATAATAATAATAATAATAATAATAATAATAATAATAATAATAATAATAATAATAATAATAATAATAATAATAATAATAATAATTTTTATTGGCTCAGGAGAGTCGCGGTACCGCGGAAAGGCGACAGTCCGTACCATGGAGGCCCACGTTGCCACGTCTAGTGATGATGATTATGAGATGATATGTACAAGGGGAGGACGACGCGGTCTTATCAACATCGCAAGCACCGTTGCTCGAAGGTTTGGAATTTTCCAAGACACTTCTACCAGCTCTGAGAAGTGTATTGGCAAAGGGTGCTGACCGGAGGCTTCACTCTGGTTGGGGCTCGGAAAGCCCTAGCGGTTTGGTGGTGATCAGGACGACGTGCTCTTCTGGTCCGCCGCACGAGTCTTGGAGGTTCGGTGGCGGTTCAGGCCAGTAGGCCATCGAACCAAGGTGACCTTCGGCAGGCTGTTCAATGCACGTCCTTGATGGTAAAGCCCTAATGGTTGAGTGTGCGGTCGCTCGCTTCGTTGAAGGCAGCGGCTTCAGGTGGTGGCCCAGTCGAAGTAGACGGCTGCCACCCCCGATGCATTGACGTCCAGCCGCGGCACCTGGTATAGCTTCCTGCCGTCGTCGTCGTCCAGAAATGTGCATGATGTCATCATCATCGTCGTTAAATAGAGCCCACGAAAGTGTTTTTTTCAGGGGCTCTATTTAACTCCCAAACGTTGCAGAAATGGAACCAATGTTTTGCACGAGATGCATAAAAATAAGCCATAGAAAAGACCCAGTGATTAACATTCTAGAAACAGCAAAACCCAGAAAAAATAACGACACATTGGACTAAAATTTTTAACGGTGGAGTAGTTAAACTTTTGGATAACTCTAGATATCCAAAAGTTGGATATCTCTAGATAACTCTAGATATCAAACTCTAGATTGATCAGCGACGCATGCTTTCGTCATGTTCGTCAACTATGAGGGTTCAATGTTCTTTTAATGAGAATCGTTTATGGTATCTCAGAACTCGAAACAGTTAGCTCGAGGAACATGTCTTGCCCGCTCTTTAGACAGTACCAAGAATCACATTTTGCATGCTGTAATTTTTGTCCCTTTAGCTTTGGATCGCGTTCTTAGCATATCTAGACACAGTTTCACTTCAAGCCCTACCAGATCGAATGCAACAATCCGATTGAGCCAGTCAAGCAACGAAAAAAGTGTATCATCACGGCGCTTCCTATATGTGAGGGTACGTTATCCCCAACTAAACCAATCACACATAGAAAAAAGTGCAAGATGGCGGAACATTCACGGGGCGTGATTCGTTTCGACGTTCATGGCAGACGCACAAAGGCGATGAGCGCATGACGATGCGCTTTTCGAACTGCTTGATTGTTTTAATCGAATTGCAACGCTGGCTACCGTGGCGCTTAACGGGATTTTCACAAAGTAAAACTGACCTGTTTAATATACGTTCGGTGAGTTTGAGCTTTCTGTCTGTAGGTGCCGATTTTTGCAGCTTGTTTATCTCGTTGGGTTTGCTGGAGCCGACTTATAGTTAAGTGCTTCTTTCTGAAAATTGCAATTTGGCGTATTCCTAGATTTTAATCTAAAGCTGTTGAGAATGCATATTGCTCAGGGTTGTTTTCTCTCAGTGATTTTTAAAGTCTTTAGCAATGAAGAAAAATTTTCTTCGTAATTGAGGACATATTTGATTATGACTATATTGCCCAGCCTTACTAGATGGGAAATTATAAATATTTTTTGTGGTGTTTCGAAGTATTGTTTTTTTTTTTCGCTGTACAAGTCGCGGTTTATTCCCATTTTTCAATCGCTGCATCTTATACAACGTTGCCGGTGATATGTGTTTTTTTAATACGCATACGCCCAAGTGTGCAAATTTTTCCCTTGGCGAATTTTCGTGTTTGGGTCTATAAGTATTTATTTCTCCTATAATCCGTTAACAGCAATATTGAAAATGGCTTCTGCTTGAGATTATGTCGCTATCATAATACTAATGGGCGTACCACTGCACTCTCGTCGACCGTGCAGAAAGGTGTGAGTACTAAAAAGGTGCGACTTATGGAGCAGAAAATATTGGTTATATTTCTCAACTGAAAGCCTCTTAGTCATAGGACAGGTTTGCTATGGCTCAGCTTTACGGTAAAATGTCGGACCTATTGTTTTCGTGCAAACAGAAACTGACGTGTTATCCTAGGAGAAAATTGAGCACTGTCTGGCCAAGCAAAAAAGCAGTTGACCAAAGTTGTTTTTGATATATTCAAAAGACGATCTTTTAGAATACAATAAAAAGACGAGCCAACGAGCCAACGAGAACACAATGGAAGCGAGAAAGTTTCGCAGTAGACTGCACACATTGCTTTGAGCAACTTAGGCATGCGAGCTAAGACTCATTGAGATCTACCTAAAGTTTTCATTCAACATGCAAAAACAAGCATTGTTCTTTTATCGCAAAACAATATATCCTGGCTAAGAAGGTATTTTCTTATATTCAGAAGCTGGAGTTCAAAATATATTAAAAGACAGAACAAGAAAAAAGAGAAAGCCGTTTACAACTCCCTGCAACGCCGAATTAGAGCGCAGCTCTTGAGGAGGAGTAGGGAAGGGTACTGAGGGGGGAAGGGTCGTGTGACCTCGGTGGAGGGGGTTCATGTGACCTGGGGGGGGTTACGTGACCCCCCCCCCCCCTCCTTGAGGTCACCGAAGGTAGCCGAAGTCCTCCAGAGATCCACCCGAAGGAACCCGAAGTCCTCCTGAGGTCCTCCCGAGGTCCTCGGGGGAGAGGGGGGGGGGGGGTTGCGGTTACGCCGACGGGGACGGCGACGGCGACTGCGACACCGACGCCGCTCAAGCAAGCTGGAAACGGGTGGCTAAGAGCTGCGCTCTAAAACACAATGGACGCAACAACGTCATATGGTAGACTGCATTTACGTCAATGCTGGGGACACTTTGTTTGCCAGCTACTACTATGTATTTATATTTTTATAAAGCAATTGTTTCTGCTGTAAACATTTATCATGCTTTTGCGCTTCATCAGGAGCTTCAACAGTGAAAGTAATACTGGGCTGACGACATCAATATTTAGTTTTTACTAATAATGAAGTACCTGCTGAAACATAAGTACTAAAATGCACCGTAAGAAAATCTAGATCTCAAGTACTGCGAAGCTCGAATGTTATATATATATCCGGGCAACAAGTCAATAACTCCACGTAGAGTACGACCACCTTTTCTTTCAGGGCATCCACCTTAACTCGCAAAAGTTGCAGAACTTGAATCAATGCTTTGTATGAGACACACATGAGTGACTCACTCAATAGACACACTGCTTCACAAACTGACAGCAGCATAACACACAAAATAAACCGAGACGTTAAACGGAAATCTTTATGGGTGTAGCAGCTAGCTCTTTGCATAACTCTACATATAACAAAATCCTAATTGTCAATATCTGACAGCTTATGTGTGACTTCATCAAAAACACACGCTCTCGTCGCGTTCGTAAACTCTGCGGGCTCAATGTTTCTCTAAAGACAATCGGCTATGGCATGGCGTCGGCAACCTTTTCCTGCAGGGGTCCGAATCACTGCAAATCGGAGACGTAGCCGGACCAGTGTTGCCAACCGTAGGGTAATTTTCCTACTTGTAGGGTGTTTTAGGCATTTTTGGTACACTGTATTGTTGTAGCGCCGTCCGGCCATTTCCCCGCCAAAAGCAGGGTATTTTCAGACGTTGCTTCTTCAGCGGCGAACATAATACAACCAGTAAAAACACAGTAAAAAAAAAAGCTGCCGTGCAAGCTTTGCCTATATTTGCAACCAGTGTGCTGCCAGCCTGTCACACCACATCATGCAAAACGAAAGTATCCAAGTCAAGACGTGCTAACAGAGAGCACCACACACCAAGTTGGAGAGTATTGGAAAGCTGGAGCAAGTGGGAGAGGTGGGAGGAGTGGGAGATGCGCAGAGGGAGTTTGGTGCCAAAAGAGGTATCTTCCCAGTGGACATGTTACCGCCAATTTTTCTCTGATGACTCTCGTTCATCCGGCGGTCCTTATTACACCTGCGAAACACGTGGCACCGCGGGCGAAACCACCCCGAGCCCGCCAGAACCGGCAGCCACCTGCTCAACTGGGCTTTTCTACGCGCTGACGTAAGGCTCCCATGCTGCAAATAACCATAGCTGGAACTACCACTCGTCCTGGGCGTTCTTTTGGTATTGCGCGTTGCAGTTAACTCTTTCCTTACCACGCCCATAGCGAATACGGAAGAGCCGCCGGTTTCCTATCCTCCCCTAGCACCTTAGGTTGACGAATCCCTACGTGGTAAACCAAAAGTAGCTAATATACCGCTCGTATTAGCTTCCTTTTGTAATGAGCCGCCTTGTCTGTCGCTGCGAGTGCTGGTCCCACATAGCCCAGTTTTTTATTTGACGACAAATCAGCTAAACATTTTGGTTGGGGATGTCTGTGCGTTCGCTACATCATTGTTGCGCTGATGCTACACAGCGCACATGCAAGCATGGTGTTCTAGAATAAAGCAGGTATGCGCGTGCATGCGTGCCCTGTCGCGTTGTACTGTATGAACACTATCCTGTATAAGCGTAATCCATTCAACAGTATTATTTGAACAAAGATTTGCCTCGTAGGGTAAAATGTAGGGTAATAAGAATCATTCGTAGGGTAATGTAGGGTTTTCTGGACGCTGGCGTGGGGTATTTTCGAAAAATAGGTTGGCAACACTGAGCCGGACCGGACAGAGTAACTGAGATTAGAGGGGTGGGGGGGGGGGGGGAAGAGTTAGCTCAGAAAAATGAAAAAAAAAATAAAGAAAACTGTAATACACTCATAGTGTCAAATATATTATCTTGATTCAGGCACACGTGACATAAGAATTCTTGCGCCACCTTTTTGGTAACATTTTGGTTGTTCTATATTGCGTGCCTGAATTCGAACATCGACATTAAGACTAAACTGAAAGTCCTCAACATTTTTTAAACTTCTGTGTGTACGTTCGCAGTTTTGTACGTTGTGTAGTTAACTCTTCCATCAATGTCGTAGACTTAAAATTTTGGTTCAGGGAAGCAAGCGGAATACTGAAGGAAGTCGTTCCCTGGAAATGTATTCTTGACCTTTTTGTTTGCGAACTCTTTCTGACGAATCTCTTAAACTTGTACAGATGTAATAGCTCCAATACTCCCGGGTTTGCATCAAACATACCTCTTGTCCGGAAGTGTGCATTTGTGTGTGTATGTGTGTGTGTGTGTGGGGGGGGGGGGGAGTTTTGGTGGCGTGCGAGGGGCAGTATAATACTGCCTTGTAGGCCGCCAGCTGCCAACCGCTGGTCTTTGGTATCTCAGGAGAGAGTGGGATTTAGAGCAGGTAAAAATAAAAACAAGGTTTTGCCTTATAGCAATTACAGAACGATTATCATGGCGTAAGGACATTCAACGTCTACTGTATTCTTGTTTGGTTTGCTGCATTCGTATAAAAAAAATGAAAAACATTGAACGCTGAATTGGATTGCCGAATTGGAGCGCCGAATTTGAGCGCAGCTCTCGAGGGGGAGGGATCGATGGTACGGAGGGGAGGGCATACCCCTCCTTCCTCCTCATTTCCTGCTCCCCTCAAATTTAGCGAAAAATTTGCCACTGAATTTAGCGCGGAAATTCGGCCCATAATGCAAGGCGCGGCTACACGCCCGCTTGCATTATTCCCATAATGCAACGCGTGCGGTTACGCATACGGCGACGGCGACGGCGACGCCGCTCAAGCCGGAACCGGGCGACTAAGAGCTGAGCTATAAAATTATAGTTTTAGTGTGAGTTCAGGTGATTGTAAAAATCAGGATGCTCATGTTCGTGTCAGGCTAATGGCATTAACTTCTACATTTACCCAGCTCGAATCTGTCATACCTCGCCCTTTTAGAGCGCAGCTCTTAGGCGCCCGTTTCCGGCTTGAGCGGAATCGTCGTTTCCGTCGCCGTCTGCGTAACCGCACGTGGTATTATGGGACGTTTCCCATAATGACGTAACGTGTGACGTTACGAGGTTCACGAGTGACGGCACGAGGGTCTTGAGGGAGGCGGAGGAGGAGGGAATTGTTTCCGCCAAATTTAGAGGAGCAAAATAAATACCCTCTAGAGTTAGCGGAAAAATTTCCCCGATAAATTTAGCAGAAAACATTCCCTGCAAAAGTTAGCGGAAAAATTCTCCCGCTAAATTTAGCGGGAAAAATTCCCCTATAAGTTTATCGAATCAATTTCCCCGCTAAATTTAGCGGAAAAAGTCCCCCCTATATTTAGCGGTAAGGTTTCCCCTATATTTAGCTGAAAAAATCGCCCACTAAATTTAGCGAAAAATTCCCGTCTAAGTTTAGCAAAAACAAATTCGCCGCTCAATTTAGAGGAAAAATTCTCCGCTCAATTTAGCGGGGAAGTTTTCCCGCTAAATTTAGCGGGGAATTGTTTTTGCTATGTTTAGCGTAAAACGTTTCCCACTGAATTCAGCGAGGAATCTTTTCCATTGACTTTAGCAGAAAATATAGCGAAAATTACAAGCTGAATGGGAGGGGAGTAGGACAGGAGGAGGGGAGGGGAGGAGTGGGTAAAGGGGAATACCCTCCGCTCCGTACCCTGTCCTCCTTCTCAAGAGCTGTGCTCTAATTCGGCATTACAGGAAGTTGTAAACGACTTTCTTTATTCTTTTGTTTTATTATTTCCCCCGTTACAGGAGTTTACGCCTACCGAATCATTTACCGAAATGCTCGTATTGCGAAAACTCCCGGGCAAAATGGAGCGCCCTTCTTGATAACAATAAAATTATGATAGTGGATTATTGCTCAGGGAACAACCCCTGAAATGAAGAGTATACAGGAAGTTTAAGGATTTCTCACATTTCACCGCAATTTTCTGAAGAAACAAACTTGTATGTATTCTGTTGTCTGCCTTTTGCTGCGTATTTATGTGAACTATCTCAATATTTAGCAACTGCACTTCCCGATGCAAATCACAGAATGGTAGGTTAATAATATAAACCAACTTGGCTTGCGTGGTCTTTCGTACGGTGCACTTCATGTGTCCGCTTTCTGCGAATGTGCATTACTTGGAATGCAAGTTTGGTGGCTCCGCTCCAGTGATAACCATTCTTGACTATATAACCGTTTTGAAATTTCCGTGCCGACTAGTCGAAGGTCAGAACCACAGCGCAATGTCAGAACAACTGACAGCGTGGAACGTGCAAGTAATCCCGCAGGATAGCAAACCCCGGAGCACGACCAACGCACCGAGCCGACGAGCCAAATAAACAGCGTCGAAAGTGCGACATCATTGTGCGCCCATTACCGTTTTTTCTGTGAGTGTGTTATTGCCCTCTCATCCAGCCCAATATACAAAGTGTGCCATGATGTTGCAGATTTAGTTCGCCATTGTGCAGAGATTCCACAGCTGCCGACAGACGACTTTCGAAAGTGGTCTATAAAGTGAGAGCGTGCGGCTTTTTTCCGATGAGCGCTTCACTAAGGGCATTCGAGGAATCTAATCTAGTCACGTGGGGCAACTTGAAACAGTCTGCTCGATGGACATGTCCTGCCTGCTCTATGAACAGTTCAAGGAATCACCTTCTCTACGCTGCAATCCCTATTGAAAAAGGCCAATATAAACTCGGCTTATTGGAAATATTGTATTCCAATGAAGTTGATGGAAACCAATAAAAACTTATTGTTATCCGATAAACCCAATACGCACGATGGGAATTCTTATTGGAGCACAATACCCCAACATAATGTGTGGTTATTGGTATACAACAGGATATTGAAGTACAATTTGCGGTTATTGGTATACAACACTATATTGGAGCACAATACCCCGATACAATGCGCGCGGTTATTGGAAAAGAATACGACATCGCGTGCATATTGGTGACCGACACGGACATACTGTACGGCCACACGATATATAAATATCGGTTGTCGACCACGGGCCCAAAGGAGAATACAATATGACATCGCGTGCATATATCTCAGAACGAATTCCAAGTTACCAACATGAATTACGTCGGCATATAGCGCGGATTGAGAGGAAACGTAACACAATATTGAGCGTTCGTGAAGCATCATGTTGATATCGGTATGCCCACATACACGACATCGCGTGAATGATAACGTGAAACAGCACGAGTTACCATACGGCAATACGCGAGAGAAAGATATTGGGTGGGGATACACACGGAACACAAACGCTCTGCGTTGCGAACACATTAACATTGATCGACAGTGCAAGTATGTACAGCTGTTGGTACGGCACACAGTACACACAGCCTCGCGCACTTGAAATGCTAGACAACCACCAAACCATTCAGAATAACTAGCTGGAACACCCGCGACTTACCTTTCAATGAGAAAGCCCAATAACGACGTGCTTATTGAAGTGATCGTTTTCCAACAAATGTTTATTGTAGTTGTTGTAATGCAACAAAAGTTGATCGCCGAACGATAAATCCAACGTACCGCGATACAATTCGATGTTGCAACACAACATCGCAATACAAGAAGAAACTATCGGTGTTGGGACCCAAATCGAACGCGATACGCGACAATGTCAGTTCGGACGATAAAATAATGAGGGTGAATAGGTTTGACAGGACACGTGCATGTAGTTCTTACGCGCATTTATCGATATTTACCCACCTTTCTGGTAATCCTACGTCGTACACAAAATCCACGACAACATGCGAGCACATTTCCCCCACCACTCTTCGTCGCCTGTTTCGCGAAATTCACACACTGTATAAAAAAAGGACGTGAAAAATACGTGCATTGGCGCCATCAAACGATACGTCACAGTCTCGTTTTTTAGATGAGTTTCCATGATTCCATCGTCAACCCGCGCGCGCGCCAGTTCGCGTTCCGGATGCAGTTCCTCTGTTCGAAGGGCGCGAGCTGCGCGAGCCTGCGCTGTAGCCGAGGCCAAGCCTGGCCAAGCCGGCGGGAGAGCGGAGAGCCGCCAAGCCGAGCCGCCGAGCGTGCAACTGCGCAGCGGAGCGAAACCAGCACACTTTCAATCGCTTCGAAAGGTACGTTTGCACGACTTTATTACTTGCAGCATTGAGTGCTTTGGTGTACACGGATCAAAGTAAACACCGAAGGACAGAAAGGAGACATGAAGTTTTGAAATCGCAGCTTATTTGAACGCGTGTCCCCTGTTGAAAGCCTCTAGCTGTGCCGCTGTGCTCTGTTGCAGGCGTCGTTTCGACTGCGTGTACTCCAATGTAACGTCAGTCAGCGTTCACACTCGGCTAGCTTCGCTATCTTGTTAGCTCATGTACGAAATAGTCGTAAAACCAGCGCCGCGCCTCTTTCGGATACTCAGCCTCCAGCCGCCTTCCTTCCGGCGTGCTTTCTGCCGCGACCGTTTGACGCAGTGGATTCGCGGGCTCGTTCGAAGAGGCGTTGTTTGAAGCTGACGAGTCGCCGAAGTGTTACCGGAGCTTCTCTTTAGGAAAGTCACGATCGACGCTCGGCTCTGAGCTCGTACTTTTTTCCTCCCGTTTAGACCATGACTCGAGTGCCGACCACCGATCTGTGGTGCCGACTGGCGCCGAACGAAGTTGAGAAACGCTAGCGAGTGAGTCAGATTTTTGTGACGTCGCCCAACTGCGCAAAGCAAATAGTGTAAAAAAAAAGACGCGTTTTTTATCTTTTCGTTGACCATGTTTCACCTCAATCAACGCAAAGTGAATCGCGGCTGTACGTCGGTCGACTCATCACTGCCTAGATTGTAGATGACTACAACGAGCTGCACACTTCTAGACGACCTTTTCTACTTATTGCACTCCTTGTCGACATGTCGCTGGTGCTTGAGACTCATTGGAAGTCAGTGTTTGCTCACTCCTCGGTGCACATATTTCATGTTCAACATCAGGTATCTGAAGGACGCACCATGAAACCCTGGATTTTGTTCTGAAGTACCTCAACATACTGTATTAGACTGCTGTTTTGTGTTGTAGTTTCGTACAATACCAAATTCCACTTTGTTGGTAATATGCCCTATAACTGTTCACTATAATTAAAGTTGCAATGAAGCATTGGCCACGAGAGGTGACTCGGCCAGCGTGGCCGAAAACTTCCTCGCATAATTTTCTCCAGGGGTCATTTTGGATGTTGACGAATTTTCTTGTGAATAATGAGTGTTATTCGCATGTTTTTCTTCTACTTTTCGTACAGGTACTTCAGTTACATAAGCCCCAGCAAAGGGAGCAAGACAGTCTCATGGGGTCACACCAAGGATAACGGCATTCCTGCTCAAGTCCCGAGTCTTGTCACCGAACTTCGCTGAACATAATGGTACATTCCCTTTCCATACCTTTTCCATAACTTTTCTCTCTGAAATGTGTTTTTTCTGTTGTTGTTGTTTGTTTGTTTGTTTGTAAAAAGGTTAGTACGACGTTTAAACACCCAAACGTTCCAAAATGGTTTCGGTACCAGACAATGGGGTGTCTTAGGCCCACTTCAAACGGGGCAACTTCTCTGGCAATTTCGGGGTTGCTGGCGGGTTGTTCCCTAGCTTTTCCTAGATCGACACAAACTGCTGAGATCGGGTCCGGCTCGAAGCGGACGAGCAACTCACACAACTCGGAGACGTTTGAAACGGCAGCAGCCAATCAGGAATGTGATATTTTCACACGACACCCCTGTGGTGGTGATGATGACAACTGAAAACTTATTTCTGGTTTGAAATGGATCGTTTTTGGAAATAAACTGTTTCAAAACGATGAATTAGTATTCTCAGCACAATTTAAAGATATAAAAACATGTTTTTTTTTATATAACTGTGCATCTAAATAGTTCAAGAAAATAAAATTTCATTATGATGATGGCAAGTCGTAGCACTTTCGGTTTCTGCGTGTGAACGCGGGTGGCCCGTGTTGCTGGTGTTGCGACGTCAAGTTGCTGGGTGAAATTGCCCCGTCTGAAGGGGGTCTCGTTGATTGGTAAAATTGCCCCGTCTGAAGCGGGCCAATAAGGCCCGCTTCAGACGGGGCAATTTCAGCCTGCAACTTGATGTCGCAACACCAGCAACATGGGCCACCCGCGTTCACACGCAGGAACTGAATTACTACGACTTGCCATCATCATCATGAAATTTTATTTTTCTTGCCCTATTTAGATGCACAATTATATAAAAAAAAACATGTTTTTGTATCTTTAAATTGTGCTGAGAATACTAACTCATCTTTTTGAAACAGTTTATTTCCAAAAACGATCTATTTTAAACCAGAGGCAAGTCTTTAGCTGTCATCATCACCACCACGGGGGTGTCACGTGAAAATATTGCGTCCTTGATTGGCTGCTGCCGCTTCACACTTCTCCTAGTTGTTCAAGTTGCTCGTCCGTTTCGAGTCAACCCGATCTCAGCAATTCGTGCTGATCTGAGAAAATCTAGGGAACAACCCGCCAGCAACCTCAAAATTGCTGGAAAAGTTGCCCCATCTGACGCAGGCCTTAGGGAACTGAATCAAGTGCAGTGGAGCTCTAGGTTCAAGCCCACGTGAAGTGCTTTATTCATACTCTGTGGCTCCCTAGTGCTTGTAATAGCTTCTTGGTGAGCTATTGCAAGCTCTGCAAAGGGAGGCACATCTTCCCACCCTTTGCAGGCTGTAAAGCTGTGGCTTGCACGGCTCTAGCAGGTCACACCTCGCTCACTGGCTCATCACGAAGCACAAGTGCTGCATGAGTCGAACCACACCGTAAGGCCATATACGGTCGAGTCGCAGCACTTGGGACCATTCGTCACTGCACTCAGGTATGGTATGGTGGCATGGTCGGGGCATGAAGCCCCGACCATGCCACCATAAGGGGTACAACTTGGAAATGCTGATCGTCATCACATTTGAAACACATTTTTTATTACTTTTGTGTCGAGTTGTTC
>JABSTQ010007404.1:0-20652 GCA_013358835.2 Ixodes persulcatus
AGGAAGGGCATTCTTTGAGAGGATGGTCGGTCGGCAGACCATAGGTAGGACTGGGGTGAGGCTCCCTGGGGATGTAGTTGTGTACCGGCGACAGAGTTTCTCTGGCACTGACATAAGGCTTGAAGTGGTCTTAGAGAACCACCTGGGGTTTCTGCCACTACACATCACATACTACAAACGGTTTCAGTGCAATGGCATTCTTTGGCATACGGAAGCATACAGCATGCCGAAGAGGGTGAACTCTGTTGCCCAACTGCAGGATGCTTCAGTTGGCATCATTCAAGCGCTTGCCGTGTTTGACGGGAGCCCTACACAACTGCATCCCCAGTACTTGGTGCTCATTGAAAAGCTTCAGCTGGCGAGGAATGTTCCCTTCGTGGACACCCAGCTTGGGATACCCTTTGTAGCAGTACGAGAGGGGACACGAACAGGCGTTGTGACAGCATGCAGTCCCAATGCTTTAAAGAGAACGTGTGTTGTCATGGAGCGTACTGCTGCAAGCTTTTTTGTTGTTGCTGTCCCTAACCAAGTGGAGCGTGATTATGGATGGCAACAATTAAATTCCCACGGATAGCGCAAGCTTTTCATGAATAAAGCCAGTGTCTACTATCCCGATAATCGCCACTTACGGCTGTTACCAGGACATACGGAAGCGGTCTAGCAAATCACAATCGTCGGTAACATTCGGGGTAAAAAAAGGCTCGAGGTACACCTAAGCACTTGTTATGAGTTGTGAATGCGAAAGCATGAATGTTATTCTTGCGCGCGTTCTCGTGAACGCTACAGATATGCATTTGATTTGACAACATAAGCCTCCATTAACGCCTATTTCTGATCTATAACAAAAGTAGACACCGAAGAAAACAGAATTTAGGAGAAAAATCAACACTGAAAACACTCCTAAATTTGAAGGAAATTACTATACACCGAAAACAGGGTACCCTACCTATGTTTTGCGGTGATTCGATTTTTCCAAATTCTGCAGCTTGAAATAATATTGACAAATCATTCACAGCCCCAAGAATGTCCTTCCTTCTGCTCATCTGGCTTTGTGTGGCTCCTGTTTTAAGAGGTTGGTCTGCCCAGCGCAAATACCACATTTACTCACATAATGAACACACTTGCATGATGAATGTACCCGCCACAACGGGCATCGATATTTAGATTTTTTTCTTTTTCTCGCTTAATGAACACACTTAATTTTCGGCTCCGTGAGTCTTGAAGCCAATTTTCTTTGGCCGTCACGTGGCCAGGCCAAGTCAAGTCAAGCCAAGCCAAGCCACTCTCGTAATGGCTGTAAGTACGTAGTTACAGAAGTGATCAACCGTGAAGCCGAGTGGCACGCACGCCTAGCGAAGCTGGGGTCAAAAAATTGCCCAGCTTTCGACATGCTTCGTCCATCGGATGCATTGATGTCAACAAACACGCGGTCGTCTGTGATCCGCTGTCGGACAGTGATAGCTTGAAAGTGCTTAGGCCTGAGAATGGTCGCATCGCACTCCGTGCTGAGTGAGCTTCGTAGGGTGCTTTTTCTTCGGCAAAAGGCATGCCAAAAGTGCCCTAAAAAGGTTCGCAATTTATACAGCATGGTTACTGTGGTGCACCCACGACCAGCCATGGGTGCGCCTCTGTCAGTGGAGACGTGCCACAGTACCGTGCCATGTCATATTGGCACCTAAAATGATATTCACGCAAAGCGTGTAAATGCAAAAATTTTACCCCGTGTAACAAAAACGGCCCCCAAATATGTGTTGATTTTTTCGGAAAAAAAGTGTGTTCATTATGCGAGTAAATACAGTAGTGCCCTTCCTCACTTTGCTCAGAATCAAGGTGCAGACGGACAATGAAACAATAAGTTCAAATCTCTTACCTCTCTGTTTTGGACAGGACGGGCATTGTACCAGTGTCCGAGGTGTGGCTTTCAAATAGTGACATTGGTGCCATAAGCATGGTTTACTATACAAATCTTACAATTTTATTATTATCCCCTTCAGCACACACCACTTCCTTATTTATTTACTGTTGCATGTCAATTTTCTATTGTTGGAAGCGGTGCTGCCGGTAATCACCTGTCAACCGCTTCAGCAATGTAGTCGGTTTCTCCTCTACCTCATACACAGACTGAAAATGGGTTCTCTTCAATGCGAATTTCACTTTTGTAAACGGGGAAAAGCCACACGCAGCTAGATCTGGCAAGTAAGAAGGAATCCAGCATGAAGATCCTGTTAACGGCCTGAAACTGCTTTACGAACAGAGCATCGTGTTGTGATTTGCTGAGGGACATTCTCTTGTCCCTCAGCAGATCGCAACGTTCACCATGGCAATTGCTCCGGCTCACCATGCAGTAATGCAGTTTCAGGCCGAAATGAGAATCCCCATGCTGGATCACTCCTTACTCACTAGGTTTAGATGTGTGGGACTTTTCCCTGTTTACAAAGGTAAAATCTGCATTGAAGGAAACCAAGATTTTAAGATAGTTGAAGAGATAAAGGAGAAAACAGTGGCACTGCTAAAGAGGTTGACACATGATAACCTACAGTGGCATTTCAGACAGTGGAAACTTTGTATTCGACGGTGTATAGATAAGGGAGGGGTGTATGTTGAAGTGGATAGGAATTATGTTGCAAGATTGTAATAATAAACCACGCTTGTGCCGCCAGTACCATTATTTAATAGTCACACCTCATACATTCATGTAGTCACTTTCACATGCTGCATCTTAAAGGCCCCAGGTTAGAACAGTGCGCTGGTCAAATTGTCCTTCTTTAGTGGTTGCACCTGATGCCATTTTAACCTTCTGCTGCATCATGGGTCATGTATGGCACATACAAATTTAGTACAGTCACGTCTCAATAATATGAGTGGTTTTGTTCTCCAGAAAAATTGTCCATAAGGGGTGTTGTCTATAATAACGAATCAGGATTGAAAACATTAAGTAACAAGCATAGCTCTCTCTGCTTACGTTTTGTCATCGTCTTTTCCACCTTTGAATTGACCACAGAAGCGTCCAGTCTTGCCTCTTATGCACAAGGAATGTGATTCATCATGTATGTTATCCTTGAGGGGAATGACATACCTTTTGGCTTGAAAGCCCAAAAAAAACCCGACCACCTTTAGGAGCGCAGGCCTTATCTCACGACGGGCGACAGACAATAGTGAATTCTGGGTACACAGTGTAACATCTGCAATTTATTCCTTTTTTTTCTTTTTTTTTAGGGGGGGGGGGGGGGCTTGTGGACTCACATTCAAAATAAAGAGACGGGCAACATACAATTGACTATTGCGATTTTTGTGTATGCAAACTGCGACCCCTGCTGTTCGCTAATTTTTCTTTTTCTTTTGGGTTTGTATAGACCCGAGCCCAAAAATATAGACTAGCAATGAACAACAGACAACCTCTGTGGGATACTAACTTTTTCTTCTTTTTTCTGGCGTTTGCGGGCCCGTGTCCATAATAACGAGACAAAAATGCCTGTATTTACTCCTTTCATCCCCAAAATAGCCTTCCATTGTCCGGACCATGGGCTTCTATATTAACAGGATAGAATTGCATGGCAAGCGACTGGTCGCCAAAAATTTCATCCATATTAATGGGGACCATATCAGCGAGACATGACTGTATAATGGGTGTTTTTCTAAGACAAACAACAATATAATGAAAGGGAACTTGCATTAGCACACCTCTAATATTGCTATTAGCCTTCCCTGACTTGGCGGCCACTTGGAACATGGTGGCTTGTGCAATTAGGTGCCTAATTAACAGATATATTTGAATAACGTTTTAATAAGTAGAAATAGATATATAGTTTCACTTCGAAACTTGCTGGGCATCATCAAAAACCACTAAATCAGTAAAATTCAAAACAATTTGGAGCGCATGTACTGTTTTTCTGTGTCCCAGAAAGATTCCAAAATATGTTGCACCCGCAAGGATTTTATGTTCCTTCTCATTCTCATCTCCGTTCTGTTAGCCTTGTGCCTGCATCCAATATGGTGGCTTTCTTCGCAGCAGGACACTTCATACATTCTCCCAATCTTTCTATAATTGACTGATTTAGCAGTTTTCGATGGAATTTTGTGCTTATTCTTAATAATTAAAAAGTTAATTATGCAAGACTATTTAACAACCTAATTATTTTAAACATTATGTGCCTCATTACAGGTCCCTTAACTGTGACTAATACAGTGGCAACGCTATTTCCGTGCCATGCATAATTTTTTAACTATCTGATTGTCACTTTGAAGTAAGCACCGGGTACATTAAATATATGACAGGAATGATTTTTGATGGAACCTTATGCTGATCTAGACAGGGTAATATCTCTCGTTCCAACAGCTACCGGTATGTATGGTCTACAGTGTGGTTTATGCACTCTGTTTTCGAGGGATAACGGGATGGTTTTGGTTTCGAGCTTGCTTTGCACATGGGTGGTCCCTCCTGCCAAATGTTATAGCAGACACAAGTTCTTAACATGCAAAATTTCAGAAGCTTGTCTGTGATCTTTTAAGGATATCTCAGACATTATGAATGCCAGTTTTTACATTATATATATATTTTTTTCCATATAAGGCACAAATCTATTTTTTGAACTAATCTCTTATTTCTCAAGGAATTCAAGAAAAATTATTTAAAAGCAATGTTCATAGGCCTAAAACTTACAGGAAATATATTTTTCATCAAAATAACAATAATGCAGTAGAGGGTTAAGGCAGGCTAAGTTCCCACTCCCGTCTTTTGCCTATGGGCGTCACCAACTGCTTCATGAGATATTTTCTCCAACTTCATTTCCTGGATGGCACCCTTGCAGAATAGGCACTGTCAAACATAATGATTATTTTATTGGAATGTTAGTTTGTTACATGAGATCCTGTTGCCAATAAATTTAGTAAGCCCCATAAAGCTGATTCATTGTAAATGTTTAACATCTTCAGTAAAAGGTAAATAGTGCCGCGTGCATGGTCGAATGTTCACCGCTCGAACATTCTATGCCAAACACTCGAGATACTGCCAAGTGTGGTAGATGAGAAACCCGGCATGGTCTTGCAGAGTCAGTCTAACCTGGTGTCATGCCAATACCTTGTCGCTCGCTTTTCTTCTTGGTTTCTTGACACCCATTCTTTTGTTTTTGGCACGAGTTCGCCCCATTAAACTTTCAGTTCCCCACTGATCTCTGCTGCATCGTCGCCTGTCATCCGTGACAATATAGGGGCTTACTTGCTGAACCAATAAAAGGCATCTGGAACGTTCGAGCAAAGGTCTGAGGATTAATTTAGATTACTTAGGGACCTTTTTTCATGCACCCAAAAGCTCGGTTACATGGTACCTTCTCTGCAATAAGTCTCCGTCATATTCAGGGCACCTCGGCTGATTCGAACCCACCAACTGGGGACCCGTAGGCCAGGGTAAGGTTTTTAATGGGAAGTAGTTGGGGTTTCACTGTGCAAGCACCTTTTCAACCTTCATCAAATGTTTCACAGAATGATCAAGAGCTCATGTCAGTATCCCGATCACAGTTTCCGCAAACAAGTGCATGTGAAGAACTGCTCATCTGCCTTCCTTCTTTTTGTTGTACAGAATGAAATATCAGAATGGGTTATGAAGACACACAGTTTATATGTAGTTTGAAGGACAAATTTGCCTTTCTTATTTGCGTGTGCCAAACAGTGGAGTTTTAAATATGTGTAAATATTGTATAATGTTTATCAACTTGTGATATTTTCAGTTATCAACCAAAATGGCTTACACTTAGTACCTGTGCATGCTAGGTAATTTCCCTTGTGGACGAGTTAGCTTTTGTTATATTCTGTGGTGCTTTCCCTTGGGAAATTGGCAAAGCGAGCCAGCTGGGTTGCTGTTGCCTGGAATTTTGGTTTTTGCATGTAGAAATGGGAAATGCTTACTGTACACAAGCAATTGTTATTTACCTCTTATGTTCTTCTGTGTCCAAATTCATTATCATCACTCAATAAAGATGTTATGATTATTGGAGTGTGCTTGTAATTATTGAGCTGGATTAAATAAAGGTTTAGAGTTGTGCTCGATATTTATTTCTTGAACACCATACTTTTTTTTTAATAGTAATAAAAAATGGCTGATACCGCATGTTAATAAATCATGGGCCGTTGCTCGGGCCTTAAGACCCAACATTAGAGTTTTTTTAATATGAAAATAATAATCCCCTCTGAACCAGCCTTTGGCAGTATACACTGTGGTGATCGATCAAATAGAAGCATATTCCATGTGCTAGCATATGACAACAAAAGCCTTCATGGCCAAAGGCATCTACATGCAACCCTGCTGAGGTTAGGTGCAAAGTGACCAGTAAATGGTACCACTATTCATTAGGCACATTTATAACAGTACTGGAAAAAGAAAAACTAAAACAAAAGATTGTGTCAACGACCCAATCCCAAAGGCTCTGGTGCTGTCTTAGGGGTACAAGTGAGTCAACGTTTTTATTTCACTAGTTTCAGAAATATTTCATATAAATGTACATAAATATAGTTAATATATAGAATAATGTACTTGCAATTTATTTAGCATACATCTTGCCAGGCATCTTTTTATTATGTTAATAGTGTCTTATGAATATATTTATTATTGTACTAACACAACACATTTGAAATATTTTTAATGTATATTTATCTTGCATTGATGCATTTTAATTGTGTTTGAAATGTGCTTGTGGTGTAGCATTATTAAAACTATTTTTAATTCATTTTGCAAAATGCATTTTGAATTTTTTGTAAAAATTGTGGCTGTACATTTGTAGCGTATTTTTAATGAACTTGTAAATGTAAAATACTTTTGAAATATGTTTAAAATATGCTTATATATATTTGAGATGCATTACTTTTTGCTAAGGGAAGTGTAGTAAATAAAACTGCTGAACTAGAACACATGTTATTGTCCGATGATCCTGATATAGTTGTCATAACAAAAACTTGGTTGCACGGTAATATTACCGATAAGGAAATCGTTCCACCAACACATCAAATTTTCCGAAGAGACCGGGACACAAGAGGGGGAGGAGTGGCAATAGTTCTTAAAAAGAATATCGATGCAAGATTAATTCACGTTACCCTAAACATCGAATCGATCTGGGTCAAACTGCGTATTCAGAATAGTCCGATTCTCCTCGGGGCGATCTACCGGCCGCCAAATGCTTCTGAAAGCGTATTACAAAAACTATACGACTTCGTAAATCTGCAAAGACAACGTTTTTCAAACATTGGAATCGCAGCTGGTTTTAACAAATACCATATAGCTTCGCCAATACTGGAAACTCCTCCGAAAACCTATGGGAGCGGCGGCGAACGTGACAGTGGCGCCTCTAGCGGGCTCGGAGTCTACGGAAGCAGAGGGCGCAATGGAAAAGTATAGGCTCCGCGACGTCCTCGAGCTTTGCAAGCCCCGTTTCGTCACCCCAAAAGCAGAAACAATTCATTACGGTCAGTCCGCTCGCAAAGCGGAATTCACTGATCACAACTGCAACGGCAATCAATTAACAACGCGCGCATAAACAAAGATAGAGCAATTTATTTAGCGGTCTCAAACGCCTCTCAGGCGATCACACGCGTTTGGAGCGCGTCTGGGAAGCGGAGGAAAGGCGTTTAGCTACTCGAACTACGTCGTAATCATTAAAACGTGCACAAACGACATGTTAATATTACCAGAGCAAGCGCACGAGCTGCTGGAGCATAAAAACAAAACAAAAAGTAAGGATAAAAATTACCGTGCAAACACTTACCAAATTTTGCAAAAAAGATGGTGTCGCCATACCCGACGAAAATAAAAGGAAACGGGGAAGAGAAGCGAACGGCGAATAAAACAAACAAGTTAGCAGACGATACAAACATACCCAGCAAAAAACTACTTCAACTACGACGATCGTTGCGGCGCTTAGAGAAAAAAGAAAGAAAAATGGAAAGCAGCAAATGAATAGCTGGTAATTTCCGCCGGTGTTGAGTTCACAATAAACAAAGCGGAAGCAACAGACGAAAATAATGAAAAATGAAGAAAGCGCCCCTCTTTTTTGAGCTGCTTGTTGTACGTTTGTTTATTTACACTTTTAACAGTTTAATTTGAATGCTGCATAACTTAGCTACTCACGTTTGTTCGGCCTTCGGGAAGCGGAAGAAAGATTTTCCACCACATCGCAAAAACTCGTTTTTGCAATAGTAGGCAGAAAGCAGAAACAATTCATTACGGTCAGTTCGCTTGCAAAGCGGTATCCACTGAACACAACTGCAACGGCAATCAAATAACAACGCGCACATAAACAAAGATTGAGCAGTTTATTTAGCGGAAATGGCAGGCACACGGCATGCCTGCCATTTCTAAGTATGCGCTGGTGTATGCTCGAATGCGGCCGGTTGATCAACAAACGATGACCCGTAGCAGATGTGCCGGCCGGCGTACACAAATAAAATTCGAATAAAAATGCATAACGAGCTTACACTTCCTAATATATTTAATAAATATCAAAAAGCACGTATAACGATTTCGGATCAGAAACTCAATCGAAGGCGAAAATAGGAGGTTATAGCAGACGACAGTGGAAGAAAACAACAACAACAACAACAAAGTTGCAGACGACCCTCAAAATGTCCGAGCCTAGCGTAGCAGACAAACAGACGAACCGGGGGTCGAAGCGAAGGAAAGAGAAAAACATAAAGCGAAACAAAACAAGCATACGCGATGCCTTACGCGTCGGGTAAACAACAACAAAAAAAGCAAAAAATAAAAACACAGCAACATAAAAGCAGGAGGAAGAAAGAACGCGGCAGAGTGGCGTCGCCTCAAAAATATAAATGAAAGAGGACTCAAAAATGGAAAGAGTGGAGACGGTTCTACGGGCCTTCATCCCAGAAGTAAAAGAGCAGCGAAGCAGAAGATGTTAGTCGTCGCCGCGCTAACAATCGGAATTTGTGCACTGTAAATAACGTCACTGAAATCACCTTTTTTGGGGGGGCTACGGCACTCTCCCCTTCTTTCTTTGCAAGCGCGAGAAGTCTGCTTTTTTTGTAACTTCACTTTTATTAATCTATAATAGCGTCAGATTTGCGTATGCACAACGACGTCTTTCAGAGCATTCTGACATCGCCGTAACGTACGTGGTTCGAAATTGACTTTTGCTTCATCATCCGGAGACGATCTTAACAAGATTAGCCAGCTCGCCTATTCGACGAAACGGTTATAAGCGAGACATTCATGAGAAATGGGAATTGCAACAACAAAACGAATTGACTGAAAAGAACAATAAAGTTGAAACGAAGCTATGTTCTGAAATGTTTGTACATTGCCTTTTTTTCACGAAACAGCGCGAAGGCATACATTCGTGTTTTGCCTGGCTTACATAAGTTGGGACAGAATGTTTTCTTCCGGAGAACTCCAAAATTGCACCCTACAAGCTGTAACATCTTTCCCACGCGAAGAAAATGTCCTTCACTCATGAGCTGGCACCCATTTTTTAACTTTCGAAGCAGTGAATGTCCGTGTCAATTGTTTTTTTGCTCGTCACCTCGCACGGAGCTAGGCAAAACCAATGCATTTTGGAGAATTCGTCTGTTAGCGGAGACTCCGAGCTCGCCAGGGGCGCTGCGATCACTTTTCGCCCGCTTTCCGCGGGAGTTGCCAGTATTGGCTTCCACGGTATTTGATTTTAACCTTCCCAACATCAATTGGGAAAGTTTAAGACATTTAAACTTTAATTGCAAGCACTCAGAACTTTTGATTAATATGGCATTTGATAATGATTTGACGCAAATTGTTACATGTCCCACGAGAACTTCAAGTACAACCAATAATATCCTTGATCTCGTATTTATATCTAAGGAGTTAATGGGTAAAGCGTTCACTTGCCAAGTCAGAGAGGGAATATCTGACCACCATTTGGTTTGGTGTAGATGTGTCGGAGAACTTCATACTAAAAAAGCAGACCGATTAGTCAAAGTGCCTGATTACACTAGAGCTCTAGACGAAAGCATTTTAGATCACCTCGAATTATCATTTGACAGGTTTTCTGAACAAAGTTAACGTGCGCTTGATATTAACAATATATGGCTGTCAATTAAGAATTCCGTTCTCTACTGCATCGAAAGGTTTATACCGACACGCTGCAAACGAATACAAAAAAATAATCCTTGGATTACTCGGGAGGTTTTGCATCTCAAACGTAAAATAAACGGAAATAGAATTAAAAACCAAGGAACAGACAAACCTAGTATAACACAACTTCGAAAGCAATTAAGGTCAATGATTCAGAACTCAAAACGATATTTCCATAATGTGACACTAGATAAATTTTTAGTGTCCAAACCTATTAAATTTTGGCGATATATGATCAAATCAAAACAGCCAATTAATACCATAATATAGAACGGAACAGAAATTGATGATCCATTCGAAATTGCCAGCTCATTCAACGAATACTTCTCATCTGTGTATACCACAGATAATAACCAAACTACAACAATAGAATTCTCACCGAAAAGCATTCCGAGTGTTACATTATCTAAAGAAGGCATTTTTGCAGCATTGCTTAACCTTGACACTAAAAAATCTGTAGGGCCAGACATGATTCCAAACATTTTCTTGAGACGGTATGCAAAATCCTTCTTAAATTTCTTGTTTGTAATTTTTAATAAGTCAATTGAATTAGGACAAATCCCCGACGATTGGAAAACTGGTAAAGTAGTCCCAATATTCAAAGCAGGAGATTCCCATCATGTTAATAACTACCGCCCAGTATCAATCTTGAGCAGCAGTGCAAAATTGATTGAGCATATTTTGTTTAAGCATATTGTCTCTTTTCTCGAAGAAAATAACTTTTTTAATAAAGGCCAACACGGTTTTAGACGTAATCTATCTACAGTTATGCAAGTGGTGCTCACTGTGAATGATTTTGCAAAATCAATTGACTCCGGATATCAGACGGACGTAATTTTTATAGATTTTGCAAAAGCGTTTGACCGCGTGCCTCACGGAAAACAACTCTTCAAACTGAGATCCTTATTAAACAATGAACAAATTTTAAAATGGTTAGAAGCATATTTAAATAACAGAAAACAGTTTGTACAAGTACAGGATTCCCGCTCATCCACATCAAAAGTAGAATCTCGAGTTCCTCAGGGATCAGTTCTTGCACCCCTGCTTTTTCTAATTATTATAAATGACATTACAGTAGATAGATCCGTTCAAATTCGCTTATTCGCCGATTATTGTAAAATTTATAAGCAAGTCAAATGCTCAAATGACCAAGTAGTCTTAAACAAAAGTTTAGAAATGATCTCAAAATGGTGTGATGAATGGCAAATGTCTCTTAATAACCAAAAATGTGCGCAAATGACGATAACTAGGAAAAAAAAACCACTGAATTTTAATTATACTCTTCAAGGAACAGCTTTAAATACGGTATGTGAATACAAATACTTAGGATTAATCATAACTTCAGATCTACGTTGGAACTCGCATATTGACTTTATCTCCCGAAAAGCAATGAATAAATTATGGGCATTAAAAAGGAAACTGAAGGACTGCTCGAGAAAACGAAACTAACCGCGTACAAAACGTTTGTTAGATCTATACTCGAGTATGCCGACGCTGTGTGGGATCCTTACACAAAATGCAATATTAACAAATTAGAAAGGATTCAGAAGGAGGCATTAAGATTTATATTTAATAAGTATGGCAGAAACACCTCGATTTCGGAGCTTTATGAACAGGCCGGCCTTCCGAGTAAATACCAGAATCTAATTCTGTGACCATCTCTGTCCTCATTCGTTTCGGAGTGAAAAATAAACCAAAACGTTCACTGACGCGGGCCGATGACAATTTCGAAAAACGGTTGTCTAAGTTATAACAATTATTGCATATAAATTATGCACATCAAAATGCTGAAACGGCGAATGACGCAAAAAAAAAAAAAAACGTAACGAGAACGTAACGGCGTTACTGTTTTTGCAGTAACTGTAACTGTAACACGTTACTTTTTGAAACCGGTAGCTATAACTGTAACAGAGTTACTTTTTCTCTCTAGGTAATTGTAACTGTAACACTGTTACTATTTACTGGTAACGTGCCCATGACTGCTACAGATGTAGCAAGTGGAGGGAAAAAACGTTTCCCAAAATCCCAAGGCAAGAGGAGGCCTTGGCGGGCGACACAGGTTGTAAGGGGAGACATCGCACTGCAGTCTGTGTTAAAGCGCTGCTTTCACGGTGATCGTCGGAGACATAAAAGAATCGCGGCATTTCCGCCTGTATTTCTGTGTCTGGTTTCCGAAACACCATTTGGTTCTTGCCAAGCCAGCCTGCTATGTGCAGGCGGGCGCACTATTATACACCCATAAGGTTTTACACAATTTTCAAAGACAACCATAAAAACAGGAAACACTCTGAAATAAAAAAAAGGCATCGCCAGTGGAGGTGCTGGAACAAGAGGGATGTTTTTTTCTTCGTCTCCAGCAGCTCATCTGCTTCCTCTTCCCCAGCCTTCCTTCTCCTCGCCCTGTCACTCCACTGAAACTGCAGTTGTAGACCTGTCACTGAAATCCGCGTACGGTTTCTTTGGACATCTGAACATGAAAGGATATATTTCTTTTCAGCGAGTGCGACGCTGAAAAAACACACACACAAAAAACACGGTATTTAAAGTTTTACACTTTTAATCATTATGGCGACGAAAAGGACGCTCCTTGATACGTGGTTGCGAGGACCCAAGAAATTGGAAGTTTGTCAGGGGGAGCAGCCACCGGAAATATCCAAAAATACCGGCACGGCAGCCGCGGACCGTATCGTACCAAGAGTCACCCAGAATTTACAAAAATCTGGTAGGTTTTGTTTCAATTTTGTGTGTGTGCATACGTAGCAAAGCAAGAGTAAAATCTTTGTGGCATTGACTGCATTGGAGGGAGTTTATGATGTTTCATTGGCCCTATGAAATAACCGCATAAAATAATTTTGCAATAGATTGCGAATAGATTTCGCACACAGACGTAGTGAGATAGTAGAATTGATCAGTAAAATTTTAGTAAAGTTAGTTCACGTAAACAAAAAAAAACACTTCTTTAATTTGCGTGTAAACACCAAATAATATTCTAAGCCACTGTGTCGTTAATTCTGGCGAAATGAAGGCAATGTTGTGTATTATTGTATTTTATTTTTATTCCACCCATTTTTTCGGTCATAATAAACGCCTCAGTTTCCCAAAAAAAGTATTTGATAGCTTCGCGAAAAAGAGATTCCGCGGAAATTTACCCATAGAAAAATGCTTCTTTTCTTTCACTAAAAAGGTTTATGTCTTCATTCTTGAAAAAAAAAAAAAAAAGAATCCACCATTTTTAGGTACCTCTGTACTAAATCGTAGCACGCTACGTTAAACAAGCCAATTTGCGCAGTCACTTCAAAGGGCTAACGAAACATCGTATGTGAACTCCCGGTAAAGTATGTCAGATCCCCTAACCACTTTTCGGGTTTTACATGCCAATCCAAAGACGGGCATCTGGCACGCCCCAGCGGAGGACTGAGGATTAATTTGGACCATCTGGGGATCTTTCGACGTGCAACCAAAAGCTCGGTTACACCTCCTCCACAATAAGCCTCCGTCTGAATGCGGGAATCCGAACCCATCATCCGGGGATCCGTAGGCCGGCGCTTTGCCTCGGAGCCACGGAAACGGCTGGCTTTTGAATTTAATTTCCAAAAGCATTGCATTGTGGTGACGTTCTAAAGAAAGTCGCATTTCTCTTAATGTGGAAAAATAATTGTGTGTGTCAACATTTCAATGCTTTGTGACGAGAATTTTGGATTAATGTCGAGACACACGGTATACGAAATGATAATTAACCTTCTATAAACAGTGAAATCTTGGTAATAACTTGTTTTCTTTTTCACTTTTAATTCCCCCCCCCCCTTTCCCCTTCTTCCTTCCCTCCCCCCCCCCCCCCTTCGCCCGTTATTTCGACCGCTAGCTCCCCCACGTAAAAGACAATTCCGGGGTCGCTGATGAGCGCAAAGACTAAAACAACAACAACAACAACAAAATATGTTGAAAACAGTTTTACGAAAAACATTAAATTTATTGAGCAGGCTTTGAATAGCTACCTCATAATTTTCCCCCAAAACAATCTAACGAAAGAATGGATGTTACGCACTGAGACTGTAGATAGCTAACAAAAATAATAAGTAGTGATATTTCGCAATATTTTTGTTTGTGTGCAAATTACATCGTATTTACATTAACTTTCCTTATCTCCAGCTCTTCCAAAAGAAAAAAAGAATGAAAAAGAAGGACAGGGCGTTGGAGGTTGCGTTTGCGGCAGTCAATCAATTTTCGGTCTGCTGTCATGTGACCACACTTTCTGCATGCAGATCACAAAGAGAGCGTGATCACGTGGTCACCTTTTACGTTTTACCTTCAGTCCGAGCGCAGTGGACGATACGAGCCATCCCAGCCAATCCAGCACCGGCAAGACTGCCATGTGATCTTGAGCTCGGCGTGCCTTTCCCAACTCTTCACCCAACCAGATGGTCGCGTGACACGCTCCCGGCGCTGGATTGGCTGGGATTCCTCGCATCATCCACCGCACCCGGAGTACAGTTGAGACGGAACGTTTGCTGGTCAGGGTGTACGGAGATCGTTCGAGGGGCACTCATTTTGACAGCCAAGGTCACTCTTTTAAAGGCTTGGAATTATCTTTCCGCGGCATCTTTCTCCTGCGTCCGCGCTTGAGAAGATCGCGGAGACAACGTTCTCCTCCTTCTTCCTCCTCCCACCCATCGCTGTCCCAGAGAGGAGGAAACTAAGCGGCTTGCAACCTCTGCAGAATGACCAAAACGTGCAAATATTGTAAACTCCGCGCCCGCAAGTGCGTGCGTGCGTGCGTGCGTGCGCGCGTGTGTGCGTGCGTGCGTGCGTGCGTGTGTGTGTGTGTGTGTGTGTGTGTGTGTGTGTGTGTGTGTGTGCGTGTGTGTGTGTGCGTGCGGGCGTGCGTGCGTGCGGGCGTGCGTGCGTGCGCTCTGCTTTGGAATAGCACAAGGTTTTTACCCGTTTTTGTATGCGTATCTTTTTGTTTTGAATGCGTATTTATTTTCCTCTCCCGTATCCCTTTCTCCACTTAGCGGCGGGCTAGCCGGCGCGGGTCTCAGCTTTTCTGCCTAGACTTGAACGCTGCCGAGTAGGTATTGCAACCTCTCCAGATAAAAATTATTATTAATAATTTTATTGTTATTGTCGCAAGGTCCGTGGCGAAAGCTAAGTGCTACAGTGGCGAAAACAATGGAGAAAATTCAAACGCTCCTTGCAACTAGTGAACCCGGCCGTTCATTGATCGTTGCCTTCTGGACGTAGCGGAAGACGCGACGCCTGGAAGCAAAATATCTGGCTCCTCCAGATAGGTGGGAAAGCGCCAAAAAACGCTGCGTTTTGTCCCGGCGCCGGAAGTGACGTCAAAGCGCATTTTCGAAAAAATAATGGATTGACTACTAAATTACAAAATAAAAAAATATGTAACGGATTCCCGTTACTTGCAACGGATTACTTTCATGTCTTTTTGCTACACGTATATTTAATTTTAGACACATCACGGCGAAGAATCAGTTCAATATCGCACGCATTTGACGATACGATTATCGCGTCGCGACCGTAAAGGTACTGTCTAGAGCTGCTACTCGCCAGTTTGAATGGAGCTTAAAGAGCTATAAAACCGCACCAAATCTAAGAGTGGAATATACCACAAATCAAGTTTTGACATGACGCCATTTCGAAAATGCATACATAAAGAAAAACAAGTAATGTAACCACGACGTCCGTGCTCCGAATGATCGTAGCTCTCTGTCAAAAACCAGGAGAAGGTTAAAAAAAAAAAAAAAAACAACAACAACGCCCCAAATGTTTGATTTTGTGAACACTACATAAACGTCGACCGTTGATACTATTTCTTTTTCTAGAAAT
Source organism: Ixodes persulcatus (assembly GCA_013358835.2). Taxonomy (NCBI): domain Eukaryota; kingdom Metazoa; phylum Arthropoda; class Arachnida; order Ixodida; family Ixodidae; genus Ixodes; species Ixodes persulcatus. The sequence goes on from JABSTQ010007404.1 coordinate 15,956, forward strand.
GAAGCTCGCTCACAATTAAATGTGACACAGATATCTTTACAATAACAATACGGAATATGCGGAATATAGAAAAGGACGATCACTGATCAGTCAGCGCGAAGAAAAAAAGCCCTGACCGATTATGTTTTTTTTTTTTTTTTTAATAGGACTGCCGTGATTTTTTATTTGCTTTTTACTGCATCTAAACTTGTGGGTTCAGGTACGTTTAGGACTTTACTTGTCCCAGCGGAACCTCTGAACTGCTGGGGACGCTAACGAACCTTCTAGGCAATAATTAAGCAGTCAATAGTTGTAATGTGATTTTGCCCTCCGGGTGTACCCACGCCGAACCACAAGGGCGAGTGACATGCTTCGGGAAGGAGCGGTACAGGGAGCGGTGTGCTGGGTGGACGGGAAGTAAGCCGAAAGACAAAAACGGCCTAGGAAAGGGAGAGGGGGGGGGGATGAAAGGTGCAGGATGATTCACTTTACGCGCTGGGTTGAAAGAAGGGAAAAAGCTTTGATCTTGTGAGAGTGCGTGTGTCATTCTTCGCGTGGCCACACTCCGTCACTTGCCTACGGGTAAGAAATGCAGTCACGTGGCCGAAGATAACTAAGTGATTTGTCCAGACAGGTTGTAACTTCCCTTTCGCTGTCAGCTCCAAAGCAAAGCTGGCTTTTTTTTTTATTTCCATCCGCATGTGAGCTTAGAAACCGTTCGTCATCAGATCGACTCGTCTTCCCAGGTGGAGACCGGCGAAAAGACGTTTGCAACGCGACAAAACATTTACTTATTTCGTGGGGTGCAGAGATCATCGGAACATCGTGATGCTAGGAAAGGAACTGAAGGTGTGGGCTTTATTATTGTTAATCTTTGTGGGGAAGGGCCCAACAGCAATATGCTTGAGATTGTTGAAAGTTGCCCGAGATATGTGATGCAACTAGTGCGTACGTTGGAAAAGAGACACCGACAAATGAACCATAAAGTCCAACGTCTCCAATCCTCACATAGGATGATACTGCACCTAACAAAGTCACTTCTGTGGTATATCAGTGAGTGGCCGTAAATGGATGACCAATCCCAAAAAAACGATAAAGTTCGAAAAAATAAATTTCTAGATAAAATGGTGCGTATTAGGTTTAGAAAAAAAAAAAAAAAAACTCGCGATTTTGATTGGCCGTGCACCGAAATGTCCGTGCACCGAAATGTCCGTGCACCGAAAAGTCCGTGCACTAAGATGTCCGCGCACCGAAAAGTCACACACCGAAAAGTCCGTGCACCGAAAAGACCGTACACTGAAAAGTCCATGCGCCGAAAAGTCCGCACCGAAACGTCCTAAATCGAAACGCCCTACACCGAAAAGTCCTAGACACGTGCTTCGCGATCGTGGTTCTGAGGGGTGGGTTATAACTTAAATCATGCTTCTGCGAGAAGTAGCCGCGACAAAGCCGTTCCACGACTGCAACAGGTAGCAATTTATGGCTAACATCAAGGAGGTTCTAAATAATAGGAGGGGGCACTTTGCAATATTTGTGAAGCCTAGTCATAAGTTTAAACGATTTTGTGGCCAACGTGACCGTAGATTTCTCCGGCAATTGGTGCGCGTGACATGTAACGTGCGAGATGGACGGTTGATTGTAGAAAGATTCCTTGCAGGCTTGCGCGCGCTCCGTCCAGTAGGTTTTATCGGATCGAAGGCTAGACGTGAAGCAAGCAAGCAAGCAAACAAGTTGTTTAGGCGGACCACGAGCAGACGAAACACCGCTGCTGGTACATAGGATCTGTGAACGGGACAATCAGGGCAATGGACCTTTTTCGAGAAGCGTTCTGCGCACGCGCGAGCACTCGATGCCAAGCGGCGGAAGTCGGCACTAGAAATCGAGGAAATTCGGAAGGAGGCTGTAGATCAGCGAGTAGAACACGTAATTGCAACATATATATAATTGTGTTACACAAAAAAAAATAAAGTGTACGGAAAGAAAAACATGACGTTTGGGTGGACGCCACAGATCCCCCTCTTTAGAGTCGCCTTGGGCACGCGCCGCCGCTCGGAGAGCGAAGAAACTGGTAGCGTAGCTCCCATTATCGATTGGTAGCGCAGGTAGGTCACTTCTTCGATTTTTAATTCGTGCAGCCACCGCCTGGTGCCGTCGGTATGTGAAAAATGTCCAATGCCGCAATCGCAACGAAGAAATCGAAAGCCTGGCGTCGCCGGGACGCTAATTTCCGCCGGCTACGGGATGGGCGCTTGCAGCGTGGTTGGCTGCCGCATTCGGACTGGCTTTTCTTCAGCGGGGGTTACCCTTCACTGGTAAGCCCTGGGCGTAGTACACACACATTGTTTTACGATAACAGGAATCGGTCAACCATTCTCTTATGGCGAATTCGGGTGGTCAGTCGTCGGCAACTTATTTTGTCGAAAAACCGGCAATAGCGTTCGCGTGGTCAGTTTCCGGCAGACTTGGGCGTAGTTCAACTACTCTACTCAAACTACTGTAGTTTAACTACTTTTCCGAGTAACTTGGTAACTTTCAAGTAGAACTTTATTTGGGTAATTAGTAGCCTACTTTAAAGGGGCCCACCAACATTTTTTTGACTGGTTTGAAGTTCGCGCTGAAACGGAGCTCCATGAAAGCAGTAACACCGAAGGAAAACAATATTACAGAAATTCGCAATATTTTGTGAGTTATTAGCAAATTAAATATTGCAGAAAACAACTTTAAATTAGCAAAAAATTGCGCTTCATGACGTAAAATGAAACAGTTTAGCGATTGGAGCAAAGCGGTTGGCCAATGGACCTTTTCCGAGAAGCGTCCTGCGTACGCGCGAGCACTCGATGCCAAGCGGCGGAAGTCGGCACTAGAAATCGAGGAAATTCGGAAGGAGGCTGTGGATCAGCGAGTAGAACACGTAATTGCAACATATATATAATTGTGTTACACAAAAAAAAATAAAGTGGACGGAAAACAAACATGACTTTTGGGTGGACGGCACAGATCCCCCTCTTTAGAGTCGCGTTGGGCACGCGCTGCTGCACGGAGAGCGAAGAAACTGGTAGCGTAGCTCCCATTATCGATTGGCAGCGCAGGTAGGTCACTTCTTCGATTTTTAGTTCGCGCAGCCACCGCCTGGTGCCGTCGGTATGTGAAAAAGGTCCATGGGACGCGAGTTTGGTTGATAGCCCGACGGCCCGGTCGGCCATTAGTTCTCGCTGCAACCATCGTAGCTTTGGAGTCGGGTTGCCATCATCGATGAATTTACCGGCTTATCGGGTTTTGAGCGCAGAATTCTTGAAAAGGAGTGCGGAGCTGGGCGTCGCACCGTACGAGGACACACCACGCAACCGCCGCGACGCGCCTCTGCCTCAGTCCGCTTCAACAGCCGCGGAAGGCTCGCCTCCCGCAACTCCGCCAGCCGAGAGCAGCTCCGCCACCGGAGCCACCTCGGCGAGTAGGAGGTACTCCGCCGCTGGGAGGCGCGCATGAGCGACGAGGCATTGTTTTCGTCCTTTTTGAACTTTAATTTGCAACTGTATTAGCTCTATAAAAACGACTTTTTAGAGAAATAATGACGGTTACCCAGGCAGCACAAGATATTGTGCAAACATTGGTCTCAGCATGGTTAAGGTTCCCCATATGGGCCCAGCTTGACCAGTCTAGAGCCAGCATTCATGATGCTGGCACTAAACTGGCTACAGGACGGCAACATTTGCCGTTTTTTGCCAGCGTCCAACCAATATTGCAGCATCCCGGCTACATGACGGCAACATTGGCCGTTTCTGCCAGCTTCCAAAAGATATTGCTGCATCCCGGCTACATGACGGCAACATTGGCCGTTTCTGCCAGCTTCCAAAAGATATTGCTGCATCCCGGCTACATGACGGCAACATTGGCCGTTTCTGCCAGCTTCCAAAAGATATTGCTGCATCCCGGCTACATGACGGCAACATTGGCCGTTTCTGCCAGCTTCCAAAAGATATTGCTGCATCCCGGCTACATGACGGCAACATTGGCCGTTTCTGCCAGCTTCCAAAAGATATTGCTGCATCCCGGCTACATGACGGCAACATTGGCCGTTTCTGCCAGCTTCCAAAAGATATTGCTGCATCCCGGCTACATGACGGCAACATTGGCCGTTTCTGCCAGCTTCCAAAAGATATTGCTGCATCCCGGCTACATGACGGCAACATTGGCCGTTTCTGCCAGCTTCCAAAGATATTGCTGCATCCCGGCTACATGACGGCAACATTGGCCGTTTCTGCCAGCTTCCAAAAGATATTGCTGCATCCCGGCTACATGACGGCAACATTGGCCGTTTTCTGCCAGCTTCCAAAAGATATTGCTGCATCCCGGCTACATGACGGCAACATTGGCCGTTTCTGCCAGCTTCCAAAAGATATTGCTGCATCCCGGCTACATGACGGCAACATTGGCCGTTTTCTGCCAGCTTCCAAAAGATATTGCTGCATCCCGGCTACATGACGGCAACATTGGCCGTTTCTGCCAGCTTCCAAAAGATATTGCTGCATCCCGGCTACATGACGGCAACATTGGCCGTTTCTGCCAGCTTCCAAAAGATATTGCTGCATCCCGGCTACATGACGGCAACATTGGCCGTTTCTGCCAGCTTCCAAAAGATACATGACGGCAACATTGGCCGTTTCTGCCAGCTTCCAAAAGATATTGCTGCATCCCGGCTACATGACGGCAACTTGGCC
>JABSTQ010007405.1:0-77251 GCA_013358835.2 Ixodes persulcatus
CGAACGCTGGGGCGAGACTGAGTTCCGGTTGGTTACGCAGAGCCCCTTTTGTGCACGCGTGGGCTCTGGACATTCGGCCTGGAACATTCGGCGCGCCAGAACATTCTAACCTAGAACGAGCACACGGTTCTCGAATTACCAGAAATCAAATTGGAAGAATAAAATAAAGATGCGGCGCTGCCAGGTTCGAACAATACCACCTAGAACACAAGGCCTGCGCGTTTCCCTCCTCTAAACGTCATCACTAGTAGATCCCCTCAGCGCCCCCTAGGTAGCCCGGATGAGCACCGTCGTCTGCTACATCATCTGCGACATCGTCTGCTCCATCGCCTGCTTCAGTGGTTTGTGTAGCAGTAATGAAACAGATGCTCACGCCGATGTCTGTTGCTATAGCATACGATGAAGTTAGACGTTCACGTGGAGCGTCAATGCATGAGTGAAAAATGCCTTACTGCTGTGCGAAGGGCTGCAGCCCTTCGCTGGACGCTGGACGCTGGCACTGGACGCCATTTTCGAGGGCGCTGTTTATACTCCGGGTCGCTGCTTTGAAGCGTTCTTCCGCATAACGAGCGCGCGCGCTAGAAATTGTCGTCTCAAAGCAAGGAGCGCGGCTAGCTCGCGCTTGTGGCCGAGGGAGTGTTCGCAGTGCGCGTTGGCAACGAACTGTAAGCTCGCAATCACTCGCGCTCAGCAGTCACGCACACAGCTGGTGGCCGCATGTGAATGCGACGTAGTTGCGACGCGCCCCTCTCGTCAAGCTTCAGCCTGTTGCCGCTTGGGCTCGGGGATCTACTAACGAAACTTCATGCGCAGAACCTTGTATTCTAGGTGCGTATGGGTTCGAACCCGGGCTTTCTGCGTGGAAGCCACGCGCGATAACCGTTAGGCCACGAGCGCGCTGCCTGCTTGTTCAGCTGCGCTCGCGGCATTATTCCCCCTTTAAAAAATGCATCGTCCCGATGCACCACAAGGTAAAACACAAATACACAACAAAAGATAGCAGAGTCGCGAGCCACTTCACAGTTCCCAGTTCACTCTTTGACGGGAGTCCAAAGTTCTATCGTTCGTAATACGGCTTGAGCCGGACGACGTGCACCACCTCGGGTCGTGGCTGGCGTCTTGCAGATGGGCGCGTTCCGTCGGGTAGAACTTCGTAGTCAGATCGCCGAGGCGTCGGATGATTTTGTACGGTCCGAAATAGCGCTTGAGAAGCTTCTCGCTGAGACCGCGGCGCCGAATCGGTGTCCACACCCATACCCGGTCCCCGGGTTGGAAATGGACGTCCCTGCGACGAAGGTTATACCGGCGTGCGTCGACTCGCTGTTGGTTTTGAATCTTGATTCTTGCCAGTTGACGAGCTTCCTCCGCGCGTTGAGAGATCAGTTGAGCGTCGTCGTTGCCATCGTCGGTTGGCACGTGAGGCAGCATGGCGTCCAGCATTGTCGTAACCGTCCGGCCATACACCAGTTGGAACGGCGTCATTCCTGTGGTTTCTTGTACCGCTGTGTTGTACGCAAATGTAACGTACGGCAACCCTCGTCCCACGTCTTATGCTCCACGTCGACGTACATGGAGATCATGTCGGCGATGGTCATTATTGAGCCGCTCTGTTAGCCCGTTGGTCTGCGGGTGATAAGCGGTGGTTCGTCGATGGCTGGTGTGACTGAGCCGAAGTACCTCTTGAGTCAGCTGTGCCAGGAAAGATGACCCTCGATCTGTGATCAGCACTTCAGGTGCGCCGTGTCGAAGGAGAATGGACTCGACGAAAAAACTTGGCGACTTCCACCGCTGTTCCTGATGGAAGAGCTTTCGTCTCGGCGTATCGTGTAAGATAATCGGTCGCGACGATAATCCACCGGTTCCCTTGCGTCGATGTTGGAAGGGCCCGAGCAAATCCATTCCAACCTGCTGGAAGGGCGTAGTCGGGGCAGATATCGGCTGCAAGAGTCCTGCTGGCTTTGTCGGGGGCTTCTTACGGTCGTTGGCACTCATGGCACGACCGTGTGTACAGATGGACGGTTTTCGGGAGTCTTGGCCAGTAGTACTTGTCACGAATCCGGGCGAGCGGCCTGCTGTAGCCAAGGTGTCCAGCCGTCGGGTCGTCGTGGCATGCTTGAAAGATTTCTTCTCGCAGGCTGGAAGGCACAACCAGCAGCCAGGCAGGGTTGCTGGTTCCGAAGTTCTTCTTGAAGAGCACACTTCCCCGCAGAACGAAGCTTGACAAGTCTCGGGCCAGGACTTGCGGAACGGAACTTCCTTGACCTTCGAGGTGGTCAATCACGGCGCGAAGCTCCGGGTCGTCTCGTTGAAGTGCTCCCATGTCGGTATCTGTAACTGCTCCGAGAAAACGAGCGTCATCGTCGTCGTCGGTGCTGTCAGGTGGAGATTCGACTGGGGCCCTAGACAAGCAGTCGGCGTCATTATGCTTGCGGCCAGACTTGTGCACAATGGTTACGTCGAATTCTTGCAGTCGCAGACTCCAGCGAGCGAGGCGTCCTGACGGGTCCTTGAGGTTTGCGAGCCAGCAGAGGGCGTGGTGGTCTGTGACCACGCGGAACGGAATACCGTACAAGTACGGACGGAACTTGGTTATCGCCCAGATGACAGCAAGGCATTCTTTGTCGGTCGTTGAATAATTTTGTTCTGCCTTAGACAGCGCCCGGCTTGCGTAAGCAATTACTCTCTCTGCCCCTTCTTGTCGCTGAACGAGCACCGCACCGAGACCGGTATTGCTGGCGTCCGTGTGTATTTCTGTCTCCGCCGACTGATCAAAATGTCCGAGGATAGGGGGCGACTGCAGCCTTCGCTTGAGTTCGTCGAACGCTTGTTCTTGCTCTTCTCCCCACTGGAACTGCACGTCGTCCTTCGTCAGATTCGTCAGCGGTGAAGAAATCTGTGCAAAGTCACGCACGAAACGTCTGTAGTAGGCGCACAGCCCAAGGAATCTACGGACGGCCTTCTTGTCCGATGGCTTGGGGAATTCGGCGACAGCGGACGTCTTGGCAGGATCAGGGCTTACACCCTGAGCACTCACGACGTGGCCCAAGAATTTCAGCTCTCCATAGGCGAACCGGCACTTCGAAGGCTTGAGTGTCAGCCCAGCAGATTTGAAGGCCCGTAGCACGGCTCGCAGTCGTCTGAGGTGCTCGTCGAATTCGGTTGCGAACACGACAACGTCGTCGAGGTAGACGAGACAGCTCTGCCATTTCAAGCCGGAAAGGACTGTGTCCATAACACGCTGGAAGGTTGCCGGCGCTGTGCACAGCCCGAACGGCATAACTTTAAATTCATACAGTCCGTCCGGTGTGACGAAGGCCGTCTTCTCACGATCTCGTTCGTCGACCTCAATCTGCCAGTACCCGCTCTTCAAGTCCATCGACGAAAAGTATCGGGCATGGCGCAGCCGGTCCAGGGTGTCGTCGATGTGGGGCAGCAGATAGACGTCCTTCTTTGTGACTGCATTCAGCCGGCGGTAGTCCACGCAGAACCTCAGGGTTCCGTCTTTTTTCTTCACTAGGACTACTGGGGAAGCCCACGGACTGTTCGAGGGCTGGACAATGTCGTCATCAAGCATTTCCTGAACTTGCTTCTGGATAACTTCCCTTTCTTTCACGGAGACTCGGTACGGTGGCCGATGCACAGGGAGAGCGTCGTCATCAGTGATTATTCGATGTTTCGCAACCGTCGTTTGGCGCACCTTCGACGACGTGGAGAAGCACTCACTGAACTCGGCGAGAAGGTCACTGAGTTGCCGTCGTTGTGGGGCTGGGAGGGACGGGTCGATGTCGAGCTCTGACGGCGTGGTTCTCTGGTGCTGCGCCGGAGAAGCGTCTTCTGAGATCACGGCGATCGCGGCTGAGTCCGGAATTTCCTCGACGAAGCCCACAGCTGTACCCTTTGTAAGGTGCTGCGACTCTTGCCGGAAGTTGGTGACAAGGGCTACGGTACACCCGTCCTGGATCTCGATTACGCCTCTCGCAATGCCAATCCCTCGTCCAACGAGAAGTTGGACGCTTCCTTCCAACAGTGCTACACCGCAGGTGGCTTCTTCGGTCCCGACGGGTACAAAGACACTCGACAGCGGCGGCAGGTTTACATGGCTGGCAAGGACTCGGACTGTAGCTAACGTTGCTTTGGGATTTTCTGCCGATGGGACAGGCTTCCGAAGCGTCAGCTTGTTCTCCGCAAGGTCATGATGGCGCCATATTCGCACAAGAAGTCCATTCCGAGAATGACGTCCCTCGAACAGTCTTGCAGAATGACGAACTTCACAGGGCAGGTTTCGCCGTGGATCTCAACGCGCGCAGTGCACCTGCCGACAGGTGTGATGAGATGTCCGCCGGCGGTTCGTATCTGCGGTCCGTCCCACGACGTCGTAACCTTCCGAAGGCGGCGAGAGAGTCTCCCACTCAAAACGGAGTAGTCTGCTCCGGTGTCGACGAGTGCTGTCGCGTCGTGGCCGTCGATGCTTACGTTGAGGTTATTCGACACTCTTGCAGAAACGTCGTTTCGGGGCGTTGCGGCGTTAGAGTGGGAGTGCTCCGACGATCTTGGAGGATCTTGGCGTCGGTCGTCTTCGGCAACTCCACCTCCAGGGGTTGCCGCGCCTAGTTTCCCCGGCGTGGAGCGAGGGGCGACAGGCTTTCACGTCGGGGTCGGTGCATCGGCGAAGCTGGACGTCGTGGCGAAGGCGATCGGAACTCTCGGCGGGACGCAGGCTCGGGGGACTGAGGTCGTCGCAGGTACTCGTCGATTTCCCGAGGGCGTTCACCATAACGGGGTCGCGGGTCGTTCGGGTGGAACCCGCGCAGCCCGAGTCGACGGTATGGGCATCGGCGGTAGGTGTGGTCTGCTTCCCCGCAGTGGAAGCACAGAGGGCGTCGGTCGGGCGTTCGCCACACATCGGTCTTCCGGGGTGCACGGGGCTCCTGGCTGGCGTACTGGAGCTGATCGTCGCGGCGTTGGTCGTGCTGCGGCGCAGGAGACTGACGTCGGGGCTGCGCGACATAGGCACGAGGAGGAGGCGGTGGCCGTCGCGCCACTGCGGCGTAAGTTAGCGCGGGTTCTTCGGGGACTGCTGCGCTGATGGGAGCCTCTGGTTGAATGGCTCTCTGCACCTCTTCCCGCACGACCTCAGCGATGGAGAGCGAAGCTGGTCGGTCAGCGGCGGGTAGCAGCTTTCGCAGCTCCTCCCGGACGACGTCGCGAATGATCTCGCGGATGCCTGGGATGCTGGAGCCAAGGTCGCCGCTAGACGGCCGGAGGGCAGCGAGGCCGGGTAGTCGCTGAAAGTGACTGGATCGGGCTTGCAGAACACGCTCGATGTTTGTTGCCTCGATGACAAAATCTTGGACTGTTGTCGGAGGGCTACGGACCAGGCCGCCGAAGATGTCGTCTCTGACGCCCCGCATGAGGATTCGCAGCTTCTTTTCATCTGTGGCCCGAGGGTCGGCGCGGGAGCACAGGCGCAGAACGTCTTCCACGAAGCCGGTGATGGTCTCGTTGGGGCCCTGGGTTCTGATTCGCAGTAGATCCTCGGCTCTCTCTCGGCGGTTGTGGTTGATAAAGGTGCCCTTCAGCTGGCTCTTGAACATGTCCCACGATGCCAAAGAGGATTCGTGATTTTCGAACCAGTGCTTGGCGGTTCCCTCAAGTGAAAAATACGCGTTGTGCAGGCGTTGCTCATCTGTCCAGCCATTGTGGCGGGCAACGCGTTCGTACTGGTCGATCCAGTCTTCCACATCCTCGTGGGCTTCGCCGTGAAAGGGCGTCGGAGTCCGGGGAGTGACGGGCATGATGACGACGGGTGCGGTGGACATGGTCGGTATTTTCTTCCTCCGGTTCTCGGGCAAGAGACCCAATTCGGGGGACTGACCTCTGGTCCTACGGCTCCTTCGAGCTTCGGCGTCTTCGGCGAAGGGTAGTCTTCCGGGGCTGAGCACCTCACTCGGGCGGTGTGTCTTCGTAGGGGTACGCTTTACGGGCATAGGATGGTACCCCGCACCTCCACCAAAATGTCACGGAGGACAAGTGATGAGGCGGCGAATAACTGACGAAACTAAACGTTTAATGGGGCGAACTTGTGCCCAAAATGAAGAAGGAACAGAAGATAACAATAGAGCGTCGCGGGCGTCGAAGTCGGCGTAAGCGCAGAGTCGAACGCTGGGGCGAGACTGAGTCCGGTTGGTTACGCAGAGCCCCTTTTGTGCACGCGTGGGCTTCTGGAACATTCGGCCTGGAACATTCGGCGCGCAGAACATTCTAACCTAGAACGAGCAACACGGTTCTCGAAATTACCAGAAATCTAAATTGGAAGAATAAATAAAAGATGCGGCGCTGCCAGGGTTCGAACCCTGGGCTTTCTGCGTGGAAGCCACGCGCGATAACCGTTAGGCCACGAGCGCGCTGCCTGCTTGGTCAGCTGCGCTCGCGGCATTACCCACGCGCGATAACCGTTAGGCCACGAGCGCGCTGCCTGCTTGGTCAGCTGCGCTCGCGGCAGAATATTTAATAAACAAAATGGTGAGTTGGGCCAGTTGGTTCATTATGAGAAAAGACAAGCGCCTTTTTCTTATTTAATAAGCTTTTGGTTTGGGCTAGTTGGTCCATGGTAGGTATACGGTTTAAAAGCGCAAACAGACAGGGATGATAGGAAATAACACAATCGACGGGGGCAAGCGAAAATATTTATTTTCCTCCGATGTAGAAGATTTCAAGTATCACAAAGTCTTCGCCGCAGGCGTATGCGATGTCAGGCTCAAAGGAATGGTGTATGTCCTGACCGCCGAAGACCTTCCTCCGTACGCCTGATAATCGTGCTCAGTGATGCGAAGATGAGCCTCGTGTGCCTTGACTCCCGTAAACGTTCCTTTGGCAGTGTATAGGAAAATATTGTTTCCTGCATCCTTAAGACGGGAATCTTGGAGATTGAAGAGGTTGTAATACCACAAGAAGCTACCTTCAAGTTTTTCCTTGTACTTGAGAGCGATATGTCCGGTTATGGAAACGGTTGACGTCCAAGGAACTTCCTGTGTAAAAAAAAAAAAAATATTACCAACACAAAAACTTATTTTACTAATCGCTAGATATAATTTATTGACTGATAGACGGCCAACAACCTGAAAGCACTGCAAGATCAACGTATTGTTCTACTTATTCCACAAAATAAACAAAAACAACCATTGCAGCAATAATAAGAAGAGCAAGTCGTCTGCTTCCTGCGCAGGAATTGCGGCGGCGTCAGAAAGACGCCGATTTCTGATTGGTTGAAGGATAGTTCATAGAATTCAAAGCAAGCAGCCTTGAGGTCTACCCACTATCCTTCATTCAGAACCAATCAGAGATCAACGTCTTTCTGACGTCGAAGCAATTGCTGCGCAGGATGCAGACGAACTTGCATTCCGCATAAGTAAGACAATAAAGCCTTGAGCCATGAAAAATGTACCCTTCACGTGAAAGGACGTTCACAATTGGGCCAATCAATCAAATAATCAATTAGTCAAACAATCGCGCCCAGTGAATGAGTCGTAGTACAGAAATGCAACGAGTTCCGTGTCGATGCGCTTTTAGAACTGCTGGATTGGCTCCGGTCGGATTCTGGCATTGGCTTCGGTCGGACTTTATGTGAAACGGAGTACGAACGAACACCACCAAAAGCACAAGGTCATGGCGTTTGTAATTTATTTACGTGTTTTATTATCGGCTAAGTTAATGACCCAACCTAACACAAACAGAAAACAATCTTCATCGTCCTAACGACCTCCTTTTCACTTAGGCTAATTGATATATACTACCTAGGTCATCATACCCTATCTACTAAATCAAATGCATTGCTCATGCGAATCACGATGCCTGTGATGGCCATTTCAACGACGAAATTCATCCGGGCTTAACATACCTGCACGGAATCTGTGATGATCCAGTCAATCTTGACGGACTTCATGGGAGGCACGGTGACGACCTGATTTACCGAGAATGTCTCCGTGTCAGAGACTTCTTCACGGTATCCCTTGTTCAAGTTTAAGCTTATTTGGTGCTTGGTTTCAATGTTCACAATAAATAAACTGGCACTGGCTGTCACGGAGCCGGAATAGCTGAAACCATCTTCCACGTGCCAGGTGGCTGTCTTCTTGTGCTCGGTCTTTCTTTCAACGGTGGTCGTCTGGGACGAAGACGCCTGCCCATTGTGGACCCACTGAGTATAGACCACGTTTGGTCGCATTGCTGAGCTCTTCGTTGCACCGTACACCACAGGTCCCGCTGTCGCAGTCACCCTGTTAATGGAGAAGAGCTTGTTAACTTGTTTGTGTTACTGGCAAGGTGAATTGCGACAAGAGACGTGTGTCTAATGTGTTTGGATAGATGGATGCTTACTGCTTTCATTTCATTTCATTTGCTTTATTTTCATTTGCTTTATTTTCAGTGCCACACAAACAGCTATACGCCTTCTTATTTTTGCACTACGTCTAAATAAAAAGAATTCGCATCTCAAGAACAAATGTTCTCATGTCAGAACGAAAGGAAGACATCGATGCACTTTCTAAATGTTCGTTCACATCCAAAAATATCAATACCAAGTTCATCTAGGTTGGATTCGAATTTGTTAAAAACCAGTTGCAGACGGGTAATAGGGTCAGCGTTGTGTAAAATGGAAGGATAGAACAATGAGCGTATGCGAATAGACTGTCGAGGAACACGCAAATATACACTGTTCAGTAACGCTGTGCAGTCAACAACACCATTAACAACTTTATGCAAGAACATGAGATCACGCGTCATTCGCCTATTATACAAGGAGCGTAAGCCATTTTTTTACATATTCTCTCATAGTCATAAAATACCTTGGACTGCAAGTAACGATCATAAAAGACACGTATAAATTTTCTTTGCACTCGCTCAATACTAGATGAGTTAGATTCTCCAATGCTGTTCCACACAACTGAAGAAAACTCGAGGCGGCTTAGCACAAGAGAGCGAAATAACATTAAAAAACACTGTGGATTTCTAAAATTTCTCGATATACGCGTTATGATACCAAAAACATTTAGAGACGAGTTTACAATATTCATAACCTGATGATTAAACGAAATTTCAGTGTCTAAATATACACCCAAATCCCTAATCAGAGACACACGGCTGATAACAGTTGAGTCTAAAGCACAGCAAAATTGCAAAACGTCACGTTTCCTGCTGAGAGAAATAATTTTTGTTTTCGATTCGTTTAATACAAGGCCATTGGTCAAGCACCACAAAGAAATAGAGCATACGTCACGCTGAAGTAAAACACAATCCTCCACAGTATTTGTCCGTCGATACAATTTTATGTCGTCGGCAAATAACAACATTTTTGAGTATTTCACACAAGAAGTGAGGTCATTTACGAAAATTAAAAAGAGAAGAGGCCCAAGATTGCTTCCCTGTGGGACGCCCGACGTAGCCAAGAAAGGATTCGATAAGCAACTGGACACACAGTTCCAGTTATTACCAGGGCTGTTTCTTTTGCAATTGAACAACCTTATATATATATATATATATATCACAGGCTGTTTCACGAAAAGTGGACAAATTCGGTATTGTGAACACTACGCGTCGCAACAAAAAAAAAAAAAAAAACGCTTGTGTTGTTCTGGTCCTGGGCCAGGGGCCCATTTAGTAAAATTATTAAAGTTTGGGATAATTAAGTTGTTAATTAGTTTTGCTTAATTAACTTTTTTACTATCGTGTTTAAGGGCATGGTTTCAATTAGAAAATTGCTGAGCGTCATCGACAAACACTAAATCAAGAAATTGCAGAACGATAGAAGGCACGCGCAGCATTTTACGGCTTTCTGAAAAACCGCACAAATTCGACGGGTTTTTAAGTTTCGGTTTGCAATCGGAGTGCTTCTCGGCACCAACGGCACCGCGACCCGTGGAGAAATAGTGCAACCAACCTCTGCTGCGCTGTCCTCGCGCAACGCAGCAGAGGCTGATTGTGTTAATATTGAGGTTGTCCAACTATACAACCTCAATATTAACAAACTAGACGGTTTTCCAACCTTCTCGAATATTCTACTTAAAAAAGAAAGCTAAAGAACACTCAGGACCGGGAATCGAACCCGAGCCACCTGCGTGTGAGCAGAGCGCGCTGCCAACTCGGCTAAGTAAGTTTTTTTTTTTTTTAATTATTATCTTTTGGGTTAACATGCACAGCACATTCACTCCGCTAGGATGCTAAAACCGCCAGCCAGTCTTTGGCTGACATACATGGGTTAAAATGGTCTCAGGGCAACTGACCTGTCGAGTACGGGAGCCCATTCAAGTTGTTCGCTCAGCGTCCCATAAACCTCCCTAACATGAACTACGCTTTCAAAAAAATAGTCCCTTGCTAGACGAGGGGTCACATTGACATGTCGTAAAGCCATATTAGTTCTCCATAGACTGTGAAGGCCAAAAGGCATTAAAATGTCGTAAGGTTTATGGAGGGGAAACGAATACCGAACGTTATTATCGGCAGGTCCTTTTCAAGGTGCGTTGCAGAATGTCCCAAAGAAGAACAGCCTCCCAAAACTCTAGGAAGTTATGCTCTACAGTTTCCGCTTGTCAACATAACAGGCAGTCGACCGACCATGGCACAAAGCTGCCTTTCTCGTGAAGCCAGGGCTTCACGGAGAATGTGCCACTATCTAACTAAAAAAAAAAAATCTTTACAGGTGGTTTTACCGGCATCCTTTTGAACCTTTTGAGGACATATTTCCCGGAACCGTCCCAGTATAAAGAACGGTAGCCTGGTATTGTCGACGAAACTTAAATACTCTTATTCGGCAGCGGTGCAACACAGGCGCTGTTCTAAGCATTCTACTCTGCTCGCAGATACGCCCACACTGAAGCTAGGATCGGCAAGCTAGGACAATCAAGAGCATGTTCGACGACGCATGCGCCGGAAGAAGACATCGCACTCAAGAAGACACGGGCCACAACATCTGCCATCGTCTACTAAGGGAGCGACGGTTACCACTTTGTGCTCAGTTGGGCAGCGGTGCAACACAGGCACTGTTCTAAGCATTCTACTCTGCTCGCAGGTGAGAGACTTTTCACACCCCTAATAGTCTGTTTGTATGCACTGCTGCCGAACACAGCTTACCGTGTATTTGCCGTGCCCGTCTGGCCATCATGACTAAAGACGTTAACGAAGCTAAGGAATCCAGGGAGTTTGCAAAGGCGCTCGACGACCTTCGCCGCGAATTAAGAGCCGACCTACGAAGTTTAAAGGAAAGTACGAAGTTTTGCAGCGACACTTACGACAAAGTTGAGTTGATTGGAAGCGACGTAAAACAACTAAGGAAAGAAATCCAGGAACTGACTAAGAAAAGCTGTGAGCTACAAAATGAAAATAAAATACTAAGTCAGCGAACCGAGGAATTGAGCAATACCAACGCTCAAATAACCTCGAGATAAAAAGAGTGCCTGAAGGGGGCAATCCCTATGACGTCATCAATATGATTGGTGACGTACTGGAGGAGCCATACCAATTCAGACATAGATATCTGCCATAGGGTACCAACATCAAAAACCAGGCGAGCAAAACCTCGTCGTGCGCTTCATACAACGCACGAAGAGAAATGCTGTACTTGTGAAGGCAGAAAAAAAAAAAAGAAGCTCACTGCTGCAGCCCTTGCTTACGCTTTGACTAGGACGACGACGCCTGTGTTCGTGAATGAGCACCTAACACGACATAGCAAACAGCTGCTGGGGGCAGCTATCGCTAAAAAAAAAAGAGGTCAGGTGGAAGTGCGTCTGGACTACGGGTAGGAAAGTGTTTGCGCGTAAGGATGATGGCTTGAATGTTTTGAAGATTGTGTGTACGGCTGATTTGGCAAGGGTTACGTAGACTTTGAGCTTTTGCACTCGTCATTTGATACTGTTTCCTCACCTTTATGGATGCTCAGTCATGTAAATACTTTAATAGTGAGCAATTCAATGATAGATACAGAAATTACAAGCCATGTTTTTCTGAAAATTCATCTAAATACCACAAGTGTAAAAGGAAACAAGACACCCTTCATTTCTTTTTTGATTAACTCTGCTTGCGCATTGATGCCTTGATGTTCACGGAAACATGGCTGCGGGAAGATGAGATACCGCCGAGTTTGGCGAATTTCAACTGCGTAAATTTAAACCGAGATAAAAAAGGGGAGGGGGAATTTTGATATATCTGAGTCTTCTATTTCTTTTACTGTTGTGGACGAATATTCTGTAATCGATGCAGATATCGAGTGTCTAGTTGTTCGCATGAAACAATGCATGTTGTTGCTGCATATAGACCACCCACGGGAAACAAATCTGTGTTTCTTGATTTCTTTGACAACTTGCTTAATTTACTTTGTTTAACAAAGCGCTCTTTTATGGTTATGGGTGATATAAATATCGACACACTTGCAAATGAGTCTCCCGTGACAGATTTAAATGACCTCATTCCGTCCTACGGATGTTCAAACGTGATATCGCTACCAACCAGAATAACAAGTGAGAGTGCGACATCAATAGACGTATGCATTACAAACATTAACCAAACTGAATTGTACCCTGGAATTTGCACACAGGAAATTAGTGACCACCTGCCCATTTTCTGCCCATTCTCTGCCAAGGCAAAACAAATTGACCCAGTTAATTACTGCTACCGAAAAATAAACGGAACAACACTTAGCATATTTCATGAACTCTTTAAGAGATTTGATTGGAAAGACATTTACTTTGAAGAAAGCGCGGACACTGCCTATAGCAAGTTTTTAGGTGAATTTAAGAAGTTATATGATTGTGCATTCCCTATATTACAAGGGAAAAGGTCAAAACCCAAACTCAATAAGCCACGGGGGGATGACGACCTATACAAAAGAATTAGAATAAAAAATAACATGCACCATTGTTTCGTGAAGTCGCGAGATAAAGCGCTGCTGAGTGAATTTAAAGAGATCAGGAATAAGCTTATACTTTGTTTCACCTTATGATGTACCGCAGGAAAGGCTACAAGCGCGAGCTCCTTGCTCTAGGGCACATCTCGGCGGCACAAGCTCTCGTGCGTTAAGAATAGCTCCCAACGCTATGAGCTCGCGCTTCTAGCCTTGTCTGCGGTACAACATAAGGTGAAACGGAGTATAGTTCCGACCTTAAAAGGGCAAAAGTTGAATACTTTTTGAACAAATTCGATGGTAATTACAATAACCCGAAGAAACTGTGGGACATGTTTAATAGCTTAACAAATAAAGACTATGTCCTGTGTGGTGTGGATAACGTAACTATAAACTGTATAAATATAGGTTGTGAGGAACTTGCAAATACCCTGAATGAGCATTTTATAAACGTTGGTACTCCGCGAGAAAGGGAAACTTACAGCAAAATCAGTACCACAAATAAAACTCCAAATATCTCAAGCTCCATAATGCTCGAGCCTACTTCCCCATGCGAAGTTAGTAATTTGATAAAAAATATAAAGACAAGTGTAGCGGCTGGGGCTGACGAAATAAAACCCTTGCCAGTTAAAGTGGTGTCAAATATAATAAGCCCAGTCCTGGCACATATTATAAACAACATTTTGCAAACAGGAATTTATCCAGACGAACTCAAAGTCGCAAGGGTTAGTGCGGTGCATAAAGCGGGAAACAAAAATGACCTAGAAAAAAAAAAACGACCAATATCTGTCTTGCCAATATTCTCAAAAATATTTGAAAGCGTGATGAAAATTAGATTGCAAAGCTCTTTTTTTTTTTTTCAAAATACAGCGTAATCACTAGGTCCCAATATGGATTTTCAAAGGGACAAATCGACTGAACTTGCTCCTACGAATATAAAGGACAGAATTGTAACCAACATCGAAAATAAACTATATACACTCGGGTTATTTCTAGATTTGAGCAAGGCCTTTGATTCGATACAACACAATATTTTGCTGTCAAAGCTTGAGACTTGTGATGTACGTTGCGTAGCGTCTGACCTAATCAAGTACTGCCTCCGAAATCGTAAACAGTTTGTACATGCCAATAACGCAGTTTCTCAGCAATTAGAAATAAAACATGGAGTGCCCCAGGGCTCCATTTGCGGCCCACTACTTTTTCTCATATATATAAATGATATAACTGACATCCCAAACTCCCCACATATGGTAATGTACGCTTACGATACCTATGTTTTCTTCAGCAGCAATACAAAAGCGTCCTTAGAACAACAGGCAAATGATTATCTTCAAAAACTTTCAGAATGGCTGGAAACAAACACGCTTAAACTAAATGCGGACAAAACAAAGTACATTATATTTGGATTTAGCACGACAATAGTGTAATACATCTGCAAAATAATAGCACCCCCATATCTCAGGTTATAGAACAAAAGTTTCTTGGGGTCTGGTTTAATGAAACACTTACTTGGAACACTCACGTGATAAAACTTAAAAGCGAACCTATCGAGAAGACTAGGTTGTATCTATAAAATAGCAAATTTATTACCAAAATGGCTTATCAAAAACTTATATTACTCTTTGTTTTACTCAAAACTTTGTTATAAAATTATGGCACGGGGGACAACCACTTCCACAAATTATAGCAAATTAATTATTCTCCAGAAACAGGTTTTGCGCATTTTAGAAAACTATCAAGGAAATGTTCGTGATTTCTATAGGAGTCTATATTTTACAAAGCATAAAATGCTTAAAGCAAACCAGATATATTACTTTAAACTTATTCAGACGACATACAAAGAAAAAACGTTATCAAATGGATGAAGTGCCATCCCATCCTTATCTTCTTAGAAACGCCAAACACAAGACTCCTGAGGCCAGGACAGATTATTGGTATTGGTATTTATTGCGTGCCCAAAACACCATGAAGGCTTTGATATTGGTGCACATAAAAGTCACAAATGAGTACAACATGCAAAGACGCGAGATACAGGAGTGACACATCAGTCATAATAAAACAAATTACTGACACAACTCGGTATTCAAAGTAAAATAAGGCATAGAAAAGAAATCATGCTGCACAAGGCTATTACAAAAAAGTTGAATTCTATGCATTGGTGACCCTTCAATCTGCTTGTCAGGATAAAACGTATCACGGAGTCGCGTGTGTTTAGCAAGCACACGAAAGCTTGTACTACTCAAAAGATCAGGTACATCGAAACGACCTTGTATGAGTTTCTGTAAAAACACCATATCTCGGCAATGCCTGCGGTCAATTAGGGTTCCGAGGTTTAAAACTTTAACAAGAAAATTATACTCGAAATAGAGTCTCCTGTTAAAATGCCTATTGTAGACTCTGCGTATCAGACGCCTTTGTACCATTTCAAAGCGTCTGCAATCGCTATGTGATAAAAAGTTCCACACAACAGATGCCAATTCAAGTCGTAGCCTAACCAAAGCACAACTTAAGCGTAACATAGTATCAGGTGCCTGGAAGTGTCGAGTCAAACGTGACATCGTCCCGAACACTTTAAGACCGGTACCACAACTGTTGGTGACATGAGATTTGAACAATATTTTACAGTCTACTAGCACTCCAAGGTCCCTGACTACATCAGTTCGAGCAATAGTACAGTTACCCAACTTGTATTTAAAGTGTAAGAGATTACTCCGTCTTGTTAGCGAGATTACCTTAGTTTTGTTGGCGTTCAAAGGCAAGCGCTTCGACAGGCACCACTTAGAAATGCTCAACACATCAGATTGTAGCGCTTCACAGTCATTTTCGGATTGAATATGTGAAAATAACTTTTTATCATCAGAAAATAAAAGCATCCTGGCAGATGTGATACACTTTGAAATATCATTGATGAACACAAGGAATAGCAGTGGACCCACGACTGACCCCTGGGGTACTCCTGAAGTTGGGGAGAACGCACTTGATAAAACATTATCAACACGAACAAAGTTTCTTCTCGATGACAAAAAAAAAGTGAAAGCCGTTTACAACTCCCTGTAACGCCGAATTGGAGCGCAGCTCTTGAGGAGGAGGAAGGAAGGGTAATCAGGGGAGCGTATACCCCTCCTCCTCCTCCTCCCCTCATTCTTCAATCTCCTCCGGGGGGGGGGGGGGGTCACGTGACCTGGGGGAGGAGGGGGAGGAGGGTCCCGTGATCTGGGGGGCCACGTGACCCCCCTCCCCCTCTACCCCAGGTCACGTGACCCCCTCCCCTCCTCCCCGAGGTCACGTGACCCCCCCTCCCCGCAGGTCACGTGACCCCCCCTCCCCCTCCTCCCTCGAGGTCACGTGACCCGGAGGGGGTCACGTGACCCCCCCAGTCACGTGGGGGTCACGTGACCTTGTGGGGTCACGTGACCTTGGGGTGACCTTGGGGGTCCCGTGACCTTGGGATGACCTTGGTTACGCCGACGCCGACGGCGACGCCGACGGCGACGCCGCTCAAGCCGGGAACGGGCGCCTAAGAGCTGCGCTCTAATAACTAAAAAGCCAATCACAAAGCTCAGGTACAATACCATATTGTTCCAATTTTTGTGCAAGTAAAAAATGATCAACCCTATCAAAAGCCTTTGAAAGATCGAAGTAAATCGAGTCAATCTGACCACTTTTCGAAACGACCGAGGCTGCTTAATGAAGAAATGTACAAAGGTTAGTTTCAACGGAACGTGCTCTAATGAAGCCATGCTGTTGATGCGTACGATACTTTGATAAATGGGAGAAAAGACATCGTTGCACGATTGTTTCAAATATTTTAGCAAAACCGCACAAAATTGACACAGGGCGGTAATTTGATACATTGCAGGCATCGCCCTCTTTATGAATGGGCACAACTATCGCTTCCATCCATATCGCGGGAAATATACTGGAATGCAATGACACGTTAAAAATATGAGCTAGTGCGGGCGCTATCAGCCCACAGCAGCCTTGAATGATAAAAGTGGAATTTCGTCAGCACCACCCGACAATTTAGGTTTTAGCTTTTTTATCGCCGCGACGACGTCACATGTAGTAACACGAAACTGGGGGGAGAGAGTCACCGTCAATGGGTTCATTCACCTCGATAATTGGCAGATTCACCGAAAAACACACTAGGGAAATTTTTGAAGCTTTTAGTATACTCCGCCTAGGCGAGGGTTGTGTCAGCCATCCTTCTGTGGCTTTAACCGACAAGGAAATCGCCTTTTTACAGTCGTTTGAGTGTGGTTGATGGTGTGTGTCCTCCGCGTGCCCGGGTGCCCCCGTGCGAGTGTGGCCTCGGCTCGAGCTGATACCGAGCGATGTTCCTTTTTCTTTCTTCAATACGTCGAGTTGTGAGTTTGCGCTTGTCTCTTCTCTCTTCATTGTTCCTTTCTATTTGTGCGCAATTTTAACCATATTCGGTCTGATTTCACGGAACGAGTGGGCGGTAAGTAACAGCTGCTAAAAAATGAGGCAAACTCCTCGGCGATGTCTTTAGGCGAAAAAACATAACAAACCGCACCGTTACGAGTAGAACGAAGCAATGAATGTTAGGAAAACGACCGCGTTTTGCCATTTACGAAGTTCCAGAAATATTTCGGGTCAGAATATAAACTGTCTCCAACACGTCTTTCGTAGGCGTATTTATCACGCGCATGCAGAATCCTAGCTAACGATCGGAAGTTGCTAAATTTATCGTACCACACTTGCCGGCACGTTCTTTTGAATAGGCCATGAAAACGAGATTTTTCCGCAAAAGCAATCTTTAGTTCCTTGGAAAACCAGCTCAGAAACTTAGTAGTTTTAACAAGCTTCTTAGGTACATATCTGTCAATAGCTTTTTTTCACAACCGACGTCAATTCTCTGGCCGTAAAATTAGCATCATTTGAAGCATATAGCTCAGACCAATCGTATGATTTGGCATACTTGAATAGGCTCAGGTAATCTCCATTTTGATAGCAATAAATGAGTTTCGCAAGTTCACGAGATAAGTAAGGCAAATAGAATTTGACCTCGAAAGGCGGGTGATGGGCATCAGCCTTCACTAAAGAGTGTGACGAAGCCGTCAGTGTGCCGATAGGGAAGCTCGATAAAAGCAGGTCAATTGTATTGCCTGCAGCGTTCGTGAGATCATTGTGCTGGGAAAGCCCATAAAAATCGACAATCGGAAAAAAACCAAGAAGCCTTGCTTTCTGTAAGGTAATCACAACGATTGAAACGGCCAATGGTCCAGACTACGCCCGGAAGGTCAAAGTCGCCATATTTGCACTTTGAATTCGCTAAAATAAATTTCCTTAGTCAGAGCGTCAAAGTGTGAAATGAAGGGTGCGCACTGCGGTTTAGGTGGGAAATAATAGTTTTCTATAAGATAATTAGAACGGTTGCGTAGTAAAACCTCAAGCCATACGCACTCGTCGCAAGTCTCAAGGTCACTTCTGCGGATCGCCTTTAACTTGCTCGAGACTGCAATTAGCACCCCTCCGTCGAACCTTTGACCAGTGGCGCCATAGTCGCGGTCCCGACGAAATACAGTGTAACGTGACAAAAAATATTCTGAATCAAGACTTTCGTGACATAACCAAGTCTCAGTAAAACAGATAATGTCAAATCGCAAGGTTAGACACAAATTCGTTTGCCTTCGTTTTTAATCCTCGAACATTTTGGTAGTATAACTTAATTGTATTATCCATTCCTGCCATTGTGATCTAGTGATTCAGAGACGCGCGAGACATCTAGTTTACCGAAGAACTGGTGAAACAGGAAACCTTCCAGCCAGACATCAGGAGAATTTAGCAGCTCGAAAGCCTCGCCATCCACAGATATATGAAAAGAAGCACACGAGGTGAACTTTGTCTTACGTTTCGAGCAGGATGCCACTTTTGTTCTCAGAACAGGTTTCATAATGTCTAGCACATCTCCTGCGGAAGTGTCCGGGTGTAATCTAGACACGAACAGAGCTTTAGACGTCGACTTGCGCGGTACAGTTTTTACCTTGCAGATCTTGGATGTTCTAATAGAGGCCTTTGCACGGCGACGAGACATCCACGGCATAAAACCGTCTTCGGTAATGACTGTATGGGCGTTCACACGCTGATAGAGTTGGCCCTCCCGGTCTGCTATCGTCGACGTACCTTCCGACTGCACACTGGCTTGCTGGTTCAGCGCGCAATGTCGTCCGCTGAAGGTGGTGGCACTTGGAGCCGACGAAGACGGATGATCGAGGGTCACAGGCGCAGACATCGCAGGTGGAAGAACATTCGAGTGTGATGAAGCGACAGCAGCATAATTCTTGGGTGGCACAGCCGGTGTCGGTTTCATACCCGGAAGGCATTCGCGGATTTGTGACAGTTCGGACCGAAGGCTGTTATTATCTGCCCTCAAGCACTTCACTTCAGTCACGAGCAGGTCCAACTTGTTCAGAATATTTGTGAACATAAGAACAGCCTCCGATGGAAGCAACTCACCGTTCACAGTCGACGTGTTTACAGTTGCTGATTGAACGTTGGTCACGACATTCACTTCTTCGATGTCAGTTGTTTGTGGCGAGCGACGAATGCAGGATGTGCACTTGTAGGCGCTGACCCCCAGCCTCCATGAACATGTTGTAGTATTCGCTTCGCACATTGATGCATTTACAATGACAGCGGCGATTACAGCCGGTTGAGCATCTCAAATACTTCTGCTTTCCGTAGAAACGGTTTGAGCACGACCCACAATCATCTTTTTGAAGAACGCCCTTATCAGGCGCGTCGGCGGAATCGTCCTTCGATTGCGGGAGCATGATAGCAAGCGAGCGCGTGAACATGCGACTGCTTGCAGCTAGAGCGAACGCTATGGAAAACAAACTAAATTATCAGGTTCCTACATTACTAAACATTTTTGAAGGGTGTACTGATTTTACAGTATCATTTAATAAACATAAAAGTAACATCAGAGACACCCTTGTACACAACGAGATATATATTATGCGTAGTAGAAATTGTTTCGTTTTTTGCGCCTACCAGTGTTGCAATTACAAATGTGTTTGTTACATGGCTGTAACCTTTTGTGTACATATCTTTTGTGATTTTTTGCTCCTTTGATCTTTTTGTGATTATACGTCAGTGATTACGAATCAATGTCGAATGAATGATAGTCATCCTTGTGTGGCATTATCTAGATAGGTTTAGAATTTTAAAACGTTTTGTGAATTTTTTTTTTTATTCCTTGTATTATTATCTTCATCTGAGGACAGATTAATCCTTGTTTATATTCGTAAAATACTTTCTACGATTTTGTGTGACAAGTGTGCATGTTTGTTGCAATGTAGATATATGTATTTTGTTTACTTTCTTTACGCATATATGGCAAGCAATAAAAGTTGTGCTGTTATGAACTGTGGGGGGTAGAAGCCCAGTCAGGCAGAAACGCCTTTTGTCTCTACTTCCTACCGGGCCTGGCCCGAGAGAAACCAAATAAAATTCAAACTTCAAAATTCGAACTAATGAGAAACGTACATTTAAAAACTGAAATGCCCTAACCACTTCGAACAAAAAGCCTCAAACCATTGTTCGTTAAAGATTGCTAGTTGAAACAACAAACTCATGAAAATAATAACAGAATCTTACTTGCACTACAGTCCTATGCAAATCAATTTTTTGGTCCCGCAGAAAAATAAATCGAGAAACAACCTGGTGTAGAAACAAATAAAAAAGACCAAGCCAATCGGTTACGTAAGCACGAGCCAATATATTTTGATGACTCACGGTGGTTTCTTGGAACGGTCTCCCTTGACCTCGTCATGTTTCCGATGAACGTCCCACCAGACTATTTCCCTTAAAACCTCCTTGGCCTTGCGTTCTACGAACTTCTCCACCACCTTGTCGAGATCAAAGATATCTGGTTCCTTTGCTGTTAAGGGAAGCAAGAATTACACAGGGTTTCGTAATGCAATGAAAAGACAGTCTAAATTAATATACACTCTTTTCAAACCAACTTATTGTTAAATATTTACTTACCCGGCATTATTTGGTTCATAATTACTGGCACCGCACAAATATAAACAAAAGGCATCGCTATGAACTTTTCGCTTTGTACTTAGCCATTTCAAAACATATTCTAACAATTCGAATCAATTCTTGATGACATATTAACGTTGTAGTTCACAGCTGTTGAAATATGTTCATTTAAGCATAAGTCTAAATCAGACATATGCGTCTGAATGTGAGGAGCTGCATTACCACACCTTGCATTTTACAACCATACGTTGCGTGGACTTGAAACTCTTTGGCATCCGCGTGCAAATAGCACGCAGATGCCACCGGATTGTTTGCGCTGCATTCTAGTTCCGATGCATCACCAACTCGCACAGAGTTATGCGCTTCAACAACGAGTTACCGCTTCCGGTCTTGAACAAGAACTGAAGTTTTTAACTGTTTTCGAAGTCCAGGTCTTCGCATTATCTATCTAAAATGGTCGCTTATAACACTTCCACAATCGTTTTAAGCCAAAGGTAGAAAAAGAATGCTTACAAAATTAGAGAGCATACGCAAGCAGGTAGTAGGCCAGGGTCGTAATTAAGCAGTCTTATGCAGTTGTAACGCTCTCAGTTACACTCAAGTGAAAATTCCTGACGTATCTTTTGTCGACCACTGAGAACTTACTAATTTAACCGCATATCAAGGAACAGCTTTGTCATCCACATCTCAGATGAATTTTGTATTTCTCTATCGAAATTAGCACATCTTTATAGCCGTGGTGTTTCGCTTTTCATTTAGCAAAGATCTAACCATCGTTTAGCCGGAAACAAAGCCTCACCCATTTAAAATGTTCTATGTTCGAGAATTTAAGGTTATGTAATAAGAAATAAATAATAATGTTCTTAACCACTCCAAGCTATGAAATCAGTAAAAAATACAAAATGTATGACTGCAAGTAAAGGCTGCGAAGTACGTAAAACATAACCTACAAAATGCAACGTCAATAGGAATGTTTTCAACAATTCGATTTATTTTGGCGAATAAAAAGTTAGTTTTTTGTCGTGGAGAAACCAATAAAATATATTTAATAAAAAATGCTCAAAATCTGTCTGATCTTCAGTTCGTGTTAACCCTTTCATGCCAAACTCTTTCTTCATAAAAAAAAATACAAATTAATATTCCGGGTTCGATGAAATAATATAAGAAAAAAAAAGAATTATCAATAACAATAAGCATATATATTTATAGTTGTGCCATTGTGAAATGTTCTGCCTGCGAAATTTGGGGGGTTTATATTTTATGCTTAGTTCGATGTGAGCGCGTTTGTGGAGTTAAATAAAAACAGAAAGAATAAACATAGGGACGGACAGAACAGCACCTCTTTCGACTTTCCTCTTTCGAAACAGGTGCTGCTCTGTCCGTCCCTATGTTTATTCTTTCTGTTTTTATTTATATATCTTATATTTAGCATAAAAATCCTTCTAGCAGTTTTTGCTGAGGACTAGGCATGCATGCATGCTGCGTTCACCGCAGTATGTATTTCCGTCAGTAAACAAATAGCTCAGAAAACTTTTTAGTGAGTCTTCGCTTCCGTGTGGTACCTTTCATCCGGGCAGTGAAAAAAAAAAGCAAGAAAGCGTCACAATTTTTTTTTTTATGGAGTCATACCACACCAAATGCTACGACAGGTGGTGGCTCAAAACGAATTTAAACAAACAAGTAACGAAGTAATATAAGAAGCTACTCAAAGATGTGTAAGCACGGTAACAACCTGTCAGTCACAAATGTTTGACCAACTCATCACGAATGTACAAAGAGCATCTGTGTTGAATGTGCGCACTGTATGTCATAATAAAACAATATGGTTAAGTCTCGAGCATAATTGTCCGAGGAAGCGGTGACGCGAATTATCAATGTTGCTTCAGAGCAACAACAGTTCGTATTCCACGTGGGAGTTGGCCACACATGAAATATTACTATCTATGCAAATGCGACATCGTCCTTATAATTCCAGATCACTTTAAAAAAAAATTTTATAAACGAACAATTCAGGTCGTGATATTTATAATCGTGTGCACATTGGTGGCACCTTCAAATACACATAGCGGATAACCCCAACAAAACGTTCCGTAGGACGGGAAGAAGACGCACGTCGCAATCTATGTTGCTCTGGGTGAAACAAGATAGGTTGGTTAAAAGATCCAATGGGCATTTCTGTTTTCAAGCGACAATTTAATAGCGACAAAAAATATAGTTCGCAATGTTGCTCCTCTGTAAAATAGACTTGAAAGGGTTAATTCTCGTTCTATCCCGAGCTCAAAGGTGGGATGTAAAACGTAGGAGTTTGGGTTTACTCACCGGCGTGCTGATGGACCTGAAATCAAAATATATGAATACATTTTGATGACCGCAACATCTCCAGTTAAAATCGCCACAGTAAGTTTCTTGATTTTTAGCTCAAATGGGAAAGCGAAGCGCTTCTATAAATCCATTTTGCACCTCTTGAACATAAGAACTTCGAATGACATTAATTTAAACGCAAATTGGGCCACTAGAGAATTTGCTCGTAATCCAAGTTCTTCGCGTTTTAGTCGGCTGGCTGTGGTTCGCCAATTTTTTAGCTGCATTCACTATGAAGGGCCTTTAGTTTTTGTTTGGCTGGAGTATACGAGAGAGACCCCAAAGTGACCGGTATGATTTTCTGATGGTCGGGCCGCTCGTAGTGCCAACTTCCGCCGCTAGCAGCGCTTAGCTACAACCCTTTCGAAGCACTTCGCCGAGAGGCGTCGTCTGCTAAAGTTGTGGCGGCATGCGGTGATTGTTTTTCCCATGCCTCTTTAAAATCACTCATCGATGTTTGCAATGTCTGATATGAAGAAATAGCTTGCGGCCATAAAATATTGTTTCTTTTATGGAAAACGGTGGCACAAACTTTTCTGTTTAAGACAGCTTACAAAGACAATGCTATCAAGTAATCTCAGTTATACGAGTGATTTTCTCGCTTCAAGATCGTTAGCCTATTGATCGAAGACCAACCTCGTTCAGGACGACCCTCAACCTCCTAAACTGGTGAATACATTAAGAAATTTCTGTCAATGTTCACTTCGAGTTTGTTCCTCCTTGTGAAACTGTTAATCAGGTGTTTTACCTGGTAGTTTTTCGACGCTTGGGCAACAAAATGAAGCATTAATGCCCCAATTTATGGGAAAGGAGGCTGGGGTAGTTTCATCATGACAATACCCCAGCACACACTGCCCTGACGTTGCAACAATTTTTGAAAAAAAAATGGCTTGAAGTACACCGCTTCTCCCCCCCCCCCCCCCCCCCCCCCTATTCACCGGACCTCGCCGCGTTTGACTTTTTTTCTGTTCGTCCCTATAAAAAAGATTTGAAATGTAAAACTTTTGTGGATGTGGAAAGGCTTGCAAATCAAACATTGCAAGAGATGGGGAATGAATTTTAATCACTTGGGGAGAAAAAATTACAACAGCCTTTTTTTTTTCCAAATTCACAAATTTTGACCAGCTATCCTACCCTGAAGAGGTGATCCTCGAGTCTAGTAGGTTCCAAACCACTCTGGTGTTCATGAGAATGAGGCGGCCCACTCCTTGGTCTGCGACACATTACCAGGACCCCCTTCTGCTGGAGTGAGTTAGTATGACCCGCTGGAGGATCCAATTTTATAACGGGCTCAGCGACGGGAAGCCCTGGCTTACTTATCAGAGTCTCCCAGAATCCTTCCATCCTCCGACCCATCCTTATATAGATTAGAAGGTACCTCACAGCGCTAAGCTCAAACCTCTTCCCTCCTTACCCCACCTGCTTCCCTATTACAGATTCCTCCTTGGGCGCCTCCCAGTCTTGAGAAAAAATGGTATGTTCAGGTCCGCGTCATCTGCTTTAAAATTCTAGGAAATAACTAGTCAACAGCAGCAGAGCTGCGGAAACGGATATAGCTAAACCAATACCGAAAGCAAGTCGTCTGCTTCTTGCTCAGGATTGACACGGTGACGTCAGAACGACACTAAAATCTTATTGGCTGATTGAAAAAAATGAAAGCCGTTTACAACTCCCTGTAACGCCGAATTAGAGCGCAGCTCTTGAGGAGGAAGGGAAGGCACGGGGGGGGGGGGGGGGTCACGTGATATCGGGGGGGGGGGGGGTCACGTGAACTCGGGGGGTCACGTGACCTGGGGGGGTCACGTGACCTTGCGGTTACGCCGACGACGACGCTGACGCCGCTCAAGCCGGAAACGGGCGCCTAAGAGCTGCGCTCTAAAAAAAAATAGTGGGTAGACTTCAGTGCTATAAAAAAAAACTTCGTCTCACCCTACGATGGACTAAAGACAAAAGCTACGGACCGCCAGATCCAATCACGAGCAACTTAGAAATTGTGCGATATTTCGCTGCGATGCACGTATCGGTTCCCGCGTCTCGGATCACTGATGAGGGGGCGGGTGGACAGTGGTTCGAATCGAAAAGCACTGAGTGACTCAACAATTTTACATCGCAAAGAAGCCATGACATGTAGGCTCTTTGCAGCGTCGAAGCTATAGAAACGATGCGGCGCTTTTGGATTTGAGCATTATTCGTACATCTTTACTCAATGTTAAGCGTGTCATAGTATAGCGCGGAATGTGATTGGACCTGGCGGCCCGTGGCTTTGGCCTTTAGTCCATCGTAGGATGAGACAAAGTATAGATGCCTTGGAGTTTACCCAATATATTTTTTTTCAATCATCCAATAAGAGCTCGGTGTCGTTCTGACGTCATCGCCACTCCTGCGCAAGAAGCAGCCGACTTGCTGTCGGCATACAGGCTTAATTTTGTTGGGCGGTCTTGATATGTTTATCTGAAACACCACTACATGCAATTCAGGCGGAATGACCAAACATGCAGTCAATTTTATTATATTATATATTACGTTCGCGTTCTTTTTTCCTTGGGAATCATTGTTTAGTACCTACAAAACAAAACACAAAATAGCTCATTAGCCTCTTTGCACAGTTATCTATATATGTACGCCTCCGCTACACGCCAGAACGACGAAGCCGCCCCGTTGCATTTCATATGTACGCAAAGCCTATTTATGTGTTGATGTACTCATTACGGGATCACACGTCAGTGCCGTTTATCTAAAGAAAACTGCGCTGCTAACTCCCCCCTGCCCCCCCCCCCCCCCCCTGTTCCCGCCGGCTACCCAAAAAAACAAGTGCGCCTCACATTGCATTACACCGAACCGTTTTCTCATGAACGTTTTCTCATCCGTCACATGCAATAGGGACTTTGTTCCGGTTCAGGATTGATATGAAATGTTTATTTAAAGCTCCGGTTTAGCTCCAATTTGTTCAAAAATCACAGTTTTCATTTGCTTATCGATTCGGGTGCGGTTCGATTTGACAGCGCGTTTAGAACGAAACTGGGAGGTATACCGACCCGGGTGCCACTAGGGTCAGTGGCACCCTTGTCGGTAGCCCTCCGCGACACCCCCCCTTGTGACGCCACTGATAGCACGTAAGGCTATATGAACGACAGCGACGCAACATATATTACGCGCGAACGGGATTGCGGAGGGTTTGAGCATAAAACCTTACATGATTTCTGAATGCAAACGCGGGAATTGGATGCCACAAAGGTGGCAGCAGAGACCCAAGTAACAATAAAGGCACACTCACCAGCACAAGTAGAAGTGCTACAGCGAGATGGAAGGGAAGGGACGAGGCCATGCCTGGAACTCTAGAAATGTCTGCTCTACACCTTGATGCAATATGTGCGTTTTATATGCGCTGGATATCACGCCTCATTCGCCCGCGCGTCATCGACGTACTGTACGTGTTGAAAAAGGAACAATTAAGACAATGACGGGAGTCTGGATAAGATAAAAGATTAATTGGAGCATCAATTGTTTTGTTTCTTACATGAAAGTTCATCTGAAAAAAAAAATGAAAAAACGACCGCTTATTGGGGGCGATTTACTTCTCTGGCAGGATTCCACACGAACAAGGGTCAAGTTGATTCATTACGTACAGCTGCAACGGAAAAAGAGTAGCACAAGTGACCGATGATCGGAGCGGCAAAATCTCGACACGCGGTGCTATTGTTCCCGAGCGCGCCGATAGCGAGAGTGTCAGTCACGTTCCATATCTCAACGCGGGGGTGGCCGACAGAAAATTGAGGGATAAGATAGCTTTCGAAATTCGGGTTTTAGGATGGGCTGCTTTCTGCCGGTCACCCCCGCGTTAAGACATAGGACGTGACTGGCAGTCTCGCTATCGGCGTTCTCCAGAACAATTGGAGAGGAGGAGCGACCGTGACGCCCCAAGCGGCTAACTTTAGAACTACACGGATGGGGACAACAAATACAATGACTCAGCGCTCGGCCGACATAACCGAACGCGGCGTCAGCGTTCGGCTGGAGTTCGTGTTCTCCGGTGAGGGGGAGGAGGGGCTCTTTTGTTTCCACTCCGCCCTGGATGAACAGTGCAGCATGCATGGTCCCAGCTCAGCAAAAAAGCCGAAGTGGGTCAAGCTCGCATTCTCTGAGAATAGATCCGGCACTTAACGTTGCTTCGTCGATTGTTATTATTTTTTACATTAAACTGTGCCCCGCGCTCTATTGTAGAAGATGACATGGACATGCCCATAAGATTGATTGATTGATTGATTGATTGGAGTTTTAAGGCGCGAGAGCAACTAGGCCAAAATGCGCCAGGTGCATACACTATTGCAGGAAAAGGGTTGAGGAGAAGACAGAGCTATAGTAGCTGGTGATGCAATAAAAGTATGAACATGAATCGTGTAAAAGATATGGATATGAATTTCAGGTAAGTATAAAAGTTATAATCAATAAGAAATTATCTGAAAATAAAAAACAAACGGTGAAAAAGGAGGGGTTATAACAGGTGTAGATAGCCTGTCATTTTAAGAAATTCTAAAACTTTACTGAAAGGTACAAGAGGTTCATCTCCTAGCAAAAATTTGGAATGAAATGGAAGATGGGATCCAAAAATAGTGGAAAAACATGCTCGTCGTTTTTGATCCAAGTACCTACAGTGCCACAGAATATGTAGAACAGTCAATGTTTTGCCACAATGCTCACAGCGCGGGGTATCATCATAACAAAGTAAATATAGATGCGTTAAACGTGTGTGTCCGATACGCAAGCGGCACATCAAGACCTCGTGGAACCGGTTCCTCCGGTGGGAACTCTCCCATAATCCTAAACAAGGTTTGATATTATGTAGTTTATTGTCTGTTTCATGACTCCATTCTAACTGTCAAAGTTCATCAATTGATTTTTCAATAACTGGTTTAAAATCCTCAGAGGGTAGGCCAACCGATGCTTTTAGGCCACCATTAACAGAGGCAGCCAATCTATCTGCTGCCTCATTACCTGGAATACCTACATGGCTTGGCACCCAGCATAGTTTTATATCAAGGCCAAGTAGGAGAGCGCGATTCATTTGGGCACGCGCTTGTTGTACGAGGCGGTTCTTCGTAACGGTAAGAGAACATACAGCCAGTAGAGCACTCTGGGAATCTACGAACAAAATAGCCTTCCGCACACGGTCTTCTAAGATGTGTTCAAGCGCCATGAGCACAGCGTAAAGCTCAGCAGTGAAAATACTTGCAACAGTGTCAATACGTCTCGCTCGAATAAAGTGTTCCGAATAAACTGCGGAACCTACGAAAGACGAGCTTTTGGCCCCGTCGGTAAAAAATTGCACATAGTCTTGATATTCCTCTTGTAATGCAAAAAATTCCTTGTGAAGAACCTGATGGTTAACTGACCTTTTATTATATTTTGTAAGCGACCAGTCACATGACAATCTTACTGCCTTCCAAGGGGAAACAGTCTGTGTTTCCTTAATCAAGTTACTTTCAGGAAGAACCAGCTGCAGGGAGGCAAAAATGCTCTGTAGCCGGAAGCTTAATGGGCGTATTATGCTAGGTTTGTTTTCAAAAAGCCTCAAAAACATGGAGGTGTGAACACAATTATTTGATGGATGCATAGGATCCGATTTCACTTTGTACCCATAGCACAAGCTAAGATATTATCTGCGCTTCTCTAGTGACATTTGATGTGTATCTACATACAGGCTCAAAACAGGCGATGTCAGAAATGCTCCTGTGGCAAGTCGAAGGCCAAGGTGATGGACCGGATCTAGCATTTTTAAGACAGATTGCCGTGCTGATCCGTACACTATTGCACCATAGTCCAGACGGGAACGGACCAGTGAGTTGTACGATCGGATGAGACATCGCCTGTCAGACCCCCAGGATGTGTGTGAAAGCACTTTGAGAATGTTACACGACCGCAAGCATTTCTGCTTTAGCTCCTTGACGTGAGCCACGAAGGTAAGTTTCTTGTCGAGAATAACCCCTAAAAATTTGTGCTCGTATTTTACTGGTATTGCAGCGCTATTGAGCTGCAAACAAGGATCAAGCAACAGACCATGACGTAGTGAAAAGGGCACACACACTGTTTTTTCAGATGAAAACTTAAAACCGTTTTCATCGGCCCATTTGCTCATTTTGTTTATTGAGAGCTGAAGCTGGCGCTCGCAACTTGAGAGATTGCAGGACGAAAAGGAAATCTGCACATCATCTACATATAATGAATATGAAACTGATGGAGGTATCACTGCAGCAAGGCTGTTTATCTTCACCACAAACAAAGTGACGCTCAATACAGCCCCTTGAGGGACGCCATTTTCCTGAGGAAAAACATCCGAAAGTGTGGAACCAAACCTAACCTGAAAAGTTCGGTTAGTCAAAAACTCCCTTATGCAGCGCAACATGCGGCCACGGACACCATATGTGTATAAGCCCTTTAGAATCCCGTAACGCCAAGTAGTATCATATTGTCACGAATGACAAGTGATGAGGCAGCGAATGACTGAGTAAACTGAACGTTTAATGGGGGCGAACTTGTGCCCAAAAATGAAAGGAAAAGGAAGATAACAACAGAGCGTCGCGGGCGTCGAAGGCGGCGAAGCAGCAAGATCGAACGCTGAGGCGAAAACTGACTTGGCTCGCCACGCGAAGCCCCTTATGTACACGCGTAGGCTTCTGGAATAATCGGCGTAGAAGGTTCGGCGTGTAGAACTTTCTAAACTCAAACAAGCAGCACGGTTCTCGAATTTACCAGAACATTACATTAGATGTAACAAAAAGGTGTCCCCGCGGCCAGGAATCGAACCCTGGCTTTTCGCGTGGGAGGCAGGCGCTATAACCGTTAGGCCACGCGTGCGCTGCCTACTTGGCAAGCTGCGCGCGCGGCAATATGCTTTCTCTAGGTCAAAAAATACCGAAACACAGTGCTGTCGATGAACAAATGCTTCACGTATGAAAGTTTCCAGGCGGACAAGATGATCCAATGTTGATCGCCCCATTCTAAACCCACACTGATTGGGATCTAAAATTCCCTCAGTCTCTAAAAAGTGTACTAATCGTCTATTTATTAGTTTTTCATAAGTTTTCTCAAGGCAACTGGTCATTGCAATGGGACGATAACTTGCTGGTAGAGTAGAGTGTTTACCGGGTTTTTCGAAAGTTACGTAATAAGGTAACAGCGAAAATAAGACTAGCAAAAACGTTTTATTACACAAATACATTTCAGAAGTGCCAGGGAAACCTAAAGAAGACGTGGGACTTGATCAACCAAATCACCGGCTCAAAAAGGAAGCGACCAATTGATGAAACAATTGCAAAGGCTTTTGGAGATAACGACATTATCTCATTGTGTAATTCATTTAACGATTCTTTTGCTCAAAGGGTCACTGATCTCAGAAAAAGGATACGATATCAAGGTGGAGGACGAGATGATTACGACGGTAGTTTGCATTCCGCATACTTACCACAGTTGACAGAAAGAGACCTTGAAGATGTAATAAAAAATATGTCACTGGCAAAACCTGCGGGGATTGATAAAATACGCTTAAGGGATATTGAACATAATTTTTTTAAGCTAAAAGAAGTTTTATTAAAAATAATAAACGACTGTTTTTTTTAACGGGGCAGGTTCCGGTAGAGTTAAAAACCGCTATAGTTAGACCGTTATACAAAAATGGCGATAAAAAGGACGTTTCAAATTACAGACCCATTTCTCTATTGAAAGTTATAGCACAGATTATGAAAAAATGGATATTCAATGTAATGAGTTCATATTGTGAAAAGTATGATTTAATACGCTCATCCCAGTACGGATTTCGTAAAAATAAGAGCACGGAACTTTTGCTGCAAGATTTTACAGATTATGTCAGCTGCAGTCTAGAGAAGAATCATTTTGCGTTAGCCCTTTTCTCGATTTGACAAAAGCTTTTGAAACAATTGATCATGAAAAACTTTTATTAAAGCTAAGGAATATGGGTTTTAGGAGGCCTTTCTATTCATTTTTGCAGGATTACATTACAGACAGGTATCAACTGGTTAAAATAAGAGACTGTAGAAGTAATGTAATCCGAATTAAATCGGGAGTACCACAGGGATCAACAATAGGACCTCTACTGTTTAATATTTACGTAAATTAAATTGGAGCACTGCCTCTTGCATCTCGAGTGTATCAATATGCAGATGATACTGCCCTGGTACTAGAACATAGCGATGAAAGAAGCGCACTTTCAATTTTCCAGAAAGATATCGAATTACTAATGACATGGTTTTCTGACAATCATATTTTTGTTAATTCTAGTAAAACTAAGTTGATGTGCTTCCATAGTCCATTCAAACATGTTAACTTGTCATCTCCACTGTTCCTTTATTCAGATAGTTGCAAAACCTGTAGCTGCGTACCTTTAGATTATGTTCTAACAACCAAATATTTAGGGATGCATCTGGATGTAAATCTTTTATGGAATGATCATGTGGAATATATCATAAAAAAAATGAGAGCCGTCTCAGCCTATTTGTACAGGTTGCGTAGTGTGGCGAACGTTTCTCTGAGAAGGAGGGTATATAACGCACTGGGTGAGTCTATCCTACGTTATGGAATCTCGTTATACGGAATGTGTTCCAACTATAAAAAATCAAAAATCGATAATATACTCTATAAAATTGCATGCAATATCACATATGGGACAATGTACGAAGAAGCAGAGAAAAATTAAAAAATGAATGTCGCGAGAGTGTTAACAACTGAGAGGTTGCACTGTTATGTAATATTGGTAAAACATTACTTCAATAGTGATTTTAAAATTCCTTTAACAAAAGAACGAATTCTGAGGCGAACGGAAAAGTTCATTCTTCCTAGGATTTATACTAAATATGGAAAGAATGCAAGGTCGTACTATGTTCCTTTTTACTTTAAAAAGTTGCCAGAAGAGCTTCATAACCTGGATTCTCTAAAAAGACTAAAACAAGACCTGAGAGAATGGTGCTGTCAGTCGATAGGGGACTGAAATGGACCAAGTTTTTTGCTTGTTTTCTTGGCAGGTATAATTCTCTTTGTTCGGTTTTGTTTAGTTGCATGCAAATATTGCATGCTTTGTTATCACTGTGTAAGCAACCGGTTGGACGCCAGGTCCCGCAGACAAGCATACCCATGCTTTTGCGGGCCGGTTTATGTACTGTGTGGAAAAAGAGACAATAAAATATTTATTTATTATTTATTTATTTATTTATTATTTTAAAAGGGGAATTATATGTGCCCGCTTCCAGCACTAAGGAAAGGCAGAAGCCATCCACAAATGATTAAAAAAGGTTAACAAATGGCCTAGAGATTCAGGAGACAAGTGCCGCAACATTTCATAGTGTATTTTGTCAGGACCAGGTGCCGACTGCTTTTTTGACCCAAGAGCCACCTCAAGTTCGCACATTGTGAAAGGCTGGTTGTATACAAGTGTGTCGGATCCTGACATAGCAATTGGCCACTTTTCTGCTACAGCTCTAAATTTCTTAAATTTTGCCGAATAATTAGATGAGCTAGACACTTCACAAAAATGTTCTGCAAGAACATTTGCCTGGTCCTTCAAGGTTGGCGAAGCCGAGGGAAAAAGAGGCGTCCTAAAAGAGAGGTAGTCACCCCGAATTTTCCTCATTCGGTCCCACACCTCCTTAGTAGTGACAAAACTGTTCACCTTGGAAACATATTTCAACAACGAGCTTTTTCTTTACATTTTTTAAACTCTATCTTGTTCCAGACCGTTGGGTAGCGGCAGAAAGTGCCCCAGGCCCTGTTTTGAAACCTAAGCGTAACAGTACAGTCTTTGGTCCACCAAGGCTTGCAGCGCTTAGGAAGATTTTCAGATGTTTGTGGAATGAAGGCAGATGCAGCATTTATTATCCGGTCAGTAACGTACAAGGTGGCATTTTCCGGGGTCATAGCTAAAAGTGCAGTTGGGTCAAGCACTGCTTCCAATGCAAAAAGAGCCCAGTCAGCTTTGTCTAATTTCCACCTGGGGATACGTGTTGAAAGTGAAGGAGGTGCTACAGTACTTTCTAAGATAACAGGAAAATGGTCGCTCCCAAAAGGGTTATCTAAAACCTTCCAAGAAAAACAGGGAAGTAAAGTTGGGGATGAAAGAGAAAAATCGATGGAAGTGAAAGTATTATGAGGTGCACTAAAAAATGTAGGATCTTGTCCATTTAAAAGGCAAAGGCCGGATGACAATAAAAATCTTTCAATGACACCACCACGGGAGTCTTGGCGAGCACTACCCCACATGGGGTGGTGGGCGTTAAAATCCCCCAAGATTAAAAATGGTTGCGGAAGTTGCGCTACAAGTCCATGCAGGTCATGTAAATGCAGTGGAATATTTGGTGGCAGGTAGAGTGAAACAATTTTAATAAGGCGGTCAAGAAGAATACGAACTGCCACTGCTTCTAGAGTGGTTGTGAGAGGAACTGAAGCACAGGCAATACCACTCTGCACAACCACAGCTACTCCACCAGAGGAGTTGCTATGGGATGCACGGTCCTTTCTAAAAACCTGATGACGACGTAGAACATTAGTTTGGGTGTCCTTGAGATGAGTCTCCTGTAGGCATATAGCGACAGGTCGAAGCTCATCAAGAAAAACATTTATGTCATCAATATTAGGGAAAAGACCACGGCAATTCCACTGCATGATACTATAGTTCTTTGCCATTTGGAGACGAAAAAATATATATAAAAGTGACCTAAAAGAGAGGTTTGTTAAGGTTTAAAATCTATTTTTATACGTGGGGTACTCTGCTTTTTAGGGGGATCTTTCTGTTTCCAAGTGGGGTCACTGGCGACAGAAAGAGAGGGCTCCGATCCTGAGGACGGAACATCCTCCTCGGACTTGGGCCCACTTATGTCCATGGGCTCGTCTGTTGCCGCCGGCAGTTGACCCTTGGAGGTCGACTGCTTCGGCGGCTCCCCGGGCTTCCTCTGTGGAGAAGAGGTGCGAGGGGGTAGGCCTCGGCCCTTAGGGGCCGAAGTGCCAGGTGGAGCAGGGGGGGTAAGCCCCTGCTCGGAGGTGGATGCTGAGGAGGCAGCATCCACCTTGCGATTCGAAAGCGGTGTCACTGGCACCGCTCCCGAGGACGCCGGAGACCTCAACGGGAGGCGCAGATCGTCGGTAGACGTCTGTGTTCCAGTCGAAACCATTGGCCGTACCGGTCTCCTGTGTACGGCCTCGGCATAAGAGCCTTTGGAGACAAAGGCGAAACGCTTTTTTTGCATCAACGTAGGAAATGTTTTCTTTAACCTTCAAGGTGAGAATTTCTTTTTCTTGCTTCCATAACGGGCAAGATCGGGAGTATGCTGGATGTTTTCCATTACAGTTAGTGCACTGAGCTTCGTTCTCACACACATCAGCGACGTGCTCCTTGCTGGAGCATTTGGCGCAGGTCTCGCTACCCTGACAGCTCCGCGACCCATGGCCAAACCTTTGGCACTTTAAGCAGCGCTGAGGATTCGGCACATAAGGCCGGACACGGCACTGAAGATAGCCTGCCTTTACATTAGTGGGTAGAGTTGTGGAGTCGAAAGTGAGAATAACATGCCTCGTTTTGCGTTCTACGCCGTCGCGACGGATGGTGATGCGTCGCGCTGCAACAACTCCCTGTCCAGAGAGACCCTCAACTAGCTCTGTATCTGTCAGGTCGAGCAAGTCATCTTCAGATATGACCCCTTGGATGGTGTTTAACTTTCGATGAGGGGTCACACTGACCTTGTAGTCTGAGACGGAGTTCAGGGCTAAAAGTGAGTCACTTTGTTTCTTTGTATTTACCTCCACAAGGAGGTCGCCTGATGCCACCTTTTTGGCGCTAAAGTTCGCACCAATAACACCTTCAAGCACTTTGGATACTAAAAAAGGAGAACGTTTAGCCAGTGGCTTTTCGTCCTCAGAGTGCAGAACAAGAAACTTTGGAAATTTGAAAAGATCAGGAGTCTTAGTGGAAATGTCAAGGACTTCGGTGCGGGTCCTTTTCAGGGCCCAATCAGGTGGTTTAGCTTTGGAACCCATATAGATGGGAAGGAAATTCAGTGCGCAGAGAGTGTAGAAGAAAAGAGAAAGAGGTGGGAGGAAAAGTGAAAGAAGGAAGAAGAGGGTAGAAGAGGCGACTGACTGAATCATCCTGGTCGGGCCAAGCCAGGACACCCGTCTACGAGAAGCAGGGGCCGAAGCGGTGTATTGCCTCGCCCGAGGGGCCCCGAAGGGTCCAAACAGACCCCGGGCTCAGCTCAACCACCAGGGTCCCCTTTTCCCCGGACACGGGTTAAGCCACGCACAGCCAGACGTGGGTGGGCGAACCCACATGGCTCGG
The DNA here is from genome assembly GCA_013358835.2 of Ixodes persulcatus. Taxonomy (NCBI): domain Eukaryota; kingdom Metazoa; phylum Arthropoda; class Arachnida; order Ixodida; family Ixodidae; genus Ixodes; species Ixodes persulcatus. Next base: position 35,595 of record JABSTQ010007405.1, read on the forward strand.
GGTTCGTAGTGACGCCACTCACCAAGCACCTACTAAAGTAGGTGCCCCCTGCGTGCGGGTATGGTGGCCCACGTGGCTGGGGTCCGTGGTGACGCTACTCACCAAGCACCTAGCACCTGAGGTGCAGGCGCCCCCTGCGGGGCTCGGGGTCCGTGGAGACGCCACTCTCCAAACACTTGCTTTCGCAGGCGCCCCCTGCGGGGATGCCCATAAGGCCTCTGGGCATGTGCAGAGGCCTTGTGTTAAGAAAACACCGAATATGGGGACAACAAACGGGTCAGAGCGCCCCCTATAGTTCGATCTCCTGCCCAATAGCGCCGCGTGTCGCGATTTCGCTGCTCTGGACGTCGGTCACTTGTGCTACTCTTTTTCCGTTGCAACTGTACTTGTACTAGTGAGGTAGGTGGACAAAAAAAAAAGGGGGCAAACAATTTAAGGAAAAAATCTTTGTGGAAAACCAGCTTTAAAAAAAAATGTGTTCAATAAGCACACAAGAACATTTAAGATGGTATGCCAAATTAATACAATTTTATAAGGTAATATTATTTTATAACTTCTGGTACGTGTGCTAATCACATAGAAATTTTTTTTTAACGCTGGGCATTGAAAGTGCAGGAATATACCGGATGGGCAATCTGGAATATTTTCAGATGTGGCTGAATGAAGTTTCATTCAAACATGTTGAGCAGAATGCTTCATGCATTTGTATTGCGAATTGTTCGTTCGCACTTGTTCCGGACTACACCGGAGATATATGTGGACACTTGAAAGTAATAATGAAAATACCATAAAAATATCACGTATCAAGGATCAGTTTATTCGGGGCACAGAACTACCTGTCGTTCTTGTTACTCGCCAGTACAAAGAAACACTACCAAAGACATAAAACAGAAGGAACATTGGGGTGAAACAGCAATTAAAACACGTTTACAATGGCGGCTGTTGTCCAATAAAAAAGAACGGTTCGAAAAAGACTAGCGGGGGCTGACAGACACTGTGTAGTCTGCAGCTACACTAAGTGCAGAGTAGTTTTCACCGGCCATTTTAACTATCCAGGTATCAAATGTAGTAACTGTTTACTTCGCGTAGCCTGTTATGATTCGTCGTAAAAAAAAATAGTTCGTGAAAGTTATTTTGTTTTGCAACCTTACCCAAATTGTCCTAAATCCTACATGAGGTGGTTCCGTAATTGATATCTTCTTTTCATCTGACACCGAATGTATTTCCGCTTTTCGTATTCTTGAAAATATTTTCACGAATGACAATTGATGAGGCGATGATAACTGAAGAAACTTAACGTTTAATAGGGCGAACCTGTGCCCAAAACAAAAAGGAATCAGAAGATTACAGCACAGGGTCGCGGGCGTCGAAGTCGGCGTAACAGCAGGATCGAACACTGGGGCGAGACTGACTCAGACTCGCCACGCGGAGCACCTTTTGTACCGGCGTGGATCTCTGCAACATTCTGCCTATAGAAGGTTCGGCGCGTAGAACATTCGTAACTTGATAAGACGAGAAAGTTCTCGAACCTGCGAGAACGACAAGTAGAAAGAATAAATAAAAGAACATTTCGCTACCTGGAATCAATCCCAGATCTTCCGCGGCACAGTCAAGCGCGGTAACTATTCGGCCACGCACGCTCGCTTTTTTTCTTCTTTATTGCAAGAAGCAAACAGCCAATGTCAAGACACATGAAAAATGCACTACAAAGCTTTTGTAGCACATCTTAAAAATTTCTCATTTCAAGAAGGCACTTGCAAAGGCCTAGCCTTTGTAAGTGCTTAGGCTCGCTGGTAGCAAGCACACTTTCTGCTTGACAAAGTTGAAGAAATAGAAACAGACTTTTTACGCCTTGGGGTCGGCATGCCGCACTGCCATGCACGACCGCCATATGCTGCAAAGGCCCAGCAAAAAGAAAAACATATCGAACTGTAGGCAGTCGTCATTAGTTACATTCAAAAAACGAATGCCAAGTGGGGCCAAAGGCCCAGAAAAATACGGCATCCCAGCAAAAGATAAAAACATATTCAATTGTCTCAAGTTGCTGACATCACAAACAATTCACAGTCCACGGCACATAGATACCTTTTTCTCTTAGTCACACTTTTACTGGCAACGTATTGGTGTGTAACTTAAAAAATAAAGGTTTTCACCGAAGGAGGTATACACATACTTTTCACTCTCTTTGGCATATCTTGGTTGCCGTTCCAAAAAACAGCTCCATACAGTGGCGTCGGAAACAAACTGACTACCAACTCGCGCTTCGGCGTTTTCTAGTTCACAAGAGACAAATATTCAAAAGAACTAGCAGACAAAAACCCCTCTGCGTCAGTGACCTCCTTTTGAAACCTCACGATTCGAGTGGGCTCGCCACCGCACGAGGAAACAAGAAATGATTGCAGATGAAGTGCCAGTTTTGCCTGGATGAACGTTCGAATGAAGGGACACTCCTGTTCTCGAAGAGAAAAGAATCGAAACACGAGTTGCTTAACAAAGAAGTGTGAAAGCCCAAGTCCCCCGTGACGCAGCCGGTGAAAGTGGTTGTCACGCCTCGTGCGTTCCCAATTAGATCCCCAGATGAATCATAAATCCCGAAAGCCGGGATTTATGATTACAAACAAATACCTCCGACTTGTATAACAATATCAACAATTTATAGGTAGGCGTTTCGTCTACCTATAAAGGAAAGAGCAAGCATTTGGTTGTTGATAGCTAGTCGGGTTGTTCTCAGGCTGCACTGTGATGTCTTCCGCATAGGAGACGAAACACCTACCTATAAATTGTTGATATTGTTATTGAAGTTAAAGCTATTTGTTTTTAAACAGTGGATCGCTTCCAAAACATACTATATTTCTGAAATAAAAAAACAAATGTTGCAAACTGTCGCTCTCTCGGAGATGGACAGATCCCGTTGCTTCCATCGGGAAGCGCGGCTGGCCAGGTCGGTGGTGACCCCCGACCAATAGGTTTTGTTTTCGCGGTAACAATTTAAAGGCGCGCCGAGGTAAGCGCAGGGCACAAGGTCCCAGCTAACGCCTTCGTACTCTGAAGGAGTTGTGGCCCATGCGCTGTGCGAAACCCGCGGCACTTGTTCCAATTTATAGCGGCGCCAGTAGCCTCAAAGAAACTTTTGGCAAAAGTGACAGCGGCACTAACGCTCAGCTTGTCACTGCAAAATACCGCGATATCATCTGCATAACTGATAACCTTTGTCTCGGTATTTTGGAGATGGAAGCCCCGACAATCTTTACTATTCGAGACACTTAAAGAAAAAAGTTATATTTACAAATTGAACAACGGCGGTGACATGGGACATCCTTGCCTTATGACGTCCGCGCGTGAATTTGCTTCCGTTACCTCTTTGTTTACGAGAAGCCTCATGGAACAATCTTTTAGAAGGCGCCATTTTGGCGCCTTCCAAAATAATACCATCCACATTTACATACTTTAAAACATAAAAAAGTGCATCGTGCTTGGCACGGTCGAACGCCTTGTTCAGATCAATTTGGAGCATGGCTATTTGGCCCATGCCCCCATCACGGGCTTCTAAAGGTCTGTTCACACGATGCATCTTTTAGGCGCGCAACAGTTTCGCGGCACTCAAGTTTCGCGAATTGTGCTCGTTCACACGTACCGCTTCACGTGCAACAACGATGACGTTTAGATTCGCGAAAATAGTTTCGGTGTTGACCATCATGTGGCTCTCCAAATCAGATCGATATTAATCTGGGGACCTGCTTTGCGCATTTTATGCAGTCAATTCACTTCAATTTTTTTTTCTCACATACTGCATTACTTGGAGCGATCTCGCATGTGCGCAAAGCCGATTGAGGCGGCAACCTGTACGTGCAGGACATGTGCCGGCGCCGAGCCCGTACGCAGCCGATTCATTGCCAAAGCTCCTATCAATGCACATGGTATTCATAGAAACGCTACGTGCCCAATCCGTTTACTTCTCGGCGCCCATGTCTGCCCCGATTTTACTGTGCCAATTGTTTCAGAGAGCGCACATGGTTTCACGTTCGCTTGTAAACAAAGCAAACTGGGTTTCAGTAGGGTGCCTTCATGTGCGCTTTGCTTGGGGTGATGACATCTGGCCATTTGTTTCGAACGCTTATTTTTATTTGTTTGTTCTGAAGCGCGTGAAAGAGCGTGTTCCTGCACGCCCTCGAGGCGCTGGCTGTGCTACGGCGACATTTTGTTTCCTACGATTTCTTTGTATTTTCCCTGTGAGCGCGTGCTGTCGGCATCGGGTACTACAAACAATGGCATCACCCTAAACAGAAGGAGCCAGTAACTGACGTACCCTCGACCTGGTGCATTTTTGGATTGCCCGCTGACGCAGGGTGTGCAACCGCCAAGGGTATGGGCGAAAAGGCTTAAAAACGGACGTCGTGCATGAGTTAGTTCCGAGCGCTCCTTTTTACCGTGCTGCAATTTCCGAAAATCCGCAGTTGTCTGGCTACCACTGCGTGGTCGTCGGATGGATAAATAATTTTAAAAAGCATAAGAACAATAGCAGAAAGTGTGTCATGAGCACAAGAAGCTGCAGCGTGAGTGTGGCTGCGATGTTATCGAGCTTCGCATTTTCCCCAAGAATCCTTATTTGTGAAGTCAGTCGATTGCAAGCTTGATTCGCGAGAGATTCGTATCAGACTCAAAGTCACGTTTAAGCTCACGACCACTTCGTCTACGACAAGAGGACCGATTTTAATTCCGGGTGCAGGTGGTTCAATTAGGTTATCTCTGCAAGCCCCATGGTATGTGAAAGGTATGAAAAAGTCTACATGCCACCACTCAAGATGGAGCTATCAAATGCCGAGAGCTTACCTGCATAGACTACATTAAACTGCTCATACATACTTCGCTGTGGAAACTCAATCAAAACACCCCACCGTCTTCGTCGTCGTTCTCTCGAGGAGGCAAGGAGGCCTGTGAGTAGCCAGCTGGATTCAACCGGACAAGCTCCAACTAGTGTCACTAAATAAGCTACGCTTCAGAGTAACGACACTTGTCCATATTGTGGCTTAAAATCATGGTTGCCAGTTATCTGAAGCTTTATCTGAAATCACAGGAAACGCTTTTCCGTCCTCCACAAATGTTTAAACAGTCCGCGACAGAGAAAAGCAATATTACATGAGCTTCCTAACACCGATTCGAATGCTGAGGAAGTCACACTTTTGAATCATGACGATCTGCAGTTGCGTCTTCTCTGCACAAGCCCCAATATGGCGACGCCCACAACAATGTCGGGGAACGGAGTGCCGATACTCTAGCTCCAACCAATTTATTGCAGCTCACCATAGCCAAGTCTAGCCAAGTTCCCCCCATACCCACACCGTTGCCTACCCAGATAGCTGTGCTGCCCGAACTAGCCGGTATTCCTTTCCCAACCGCTAGACGGCGTCGTCGGCGCCGCAATTCTCAAGATGGCTGCGCCGTTAAAGTTTCTCTTATCCAGCGGTATCGTCGCGACAACAACGCTATGAGCACTATTCTAATCTCGCCAACTTCCGCTAATTGTCTTCGTCCATCGCTGGATTTTTTTCCGATATGCTACTCACTTTTCCTTCAGTGGTGCTTGACGTGCTTGCGGAAGCGCCGGCAGTATCCATCGTTTGTGGTTTCGGTTTTTTCGGATTTGGCTCGGCTACAACACCGGCAGTGAAGTGGTCTTCTCAAACAGCTCACTCCCCCCTCAAAGGCCACGTGAGAGCGTTTCTGAGCGGCCATTGGCGGCGCCCTCAGAGTGATTGGCAGGACTCGGCAACGTTTCAGCAAAAGCTCGCTCCAGAAGCGAGGTGTGCGCGCAACTTTTTTTAGATGCGCGCGTCCTTTTCTGACTCGTTCAGACGGCGCAACAATTTCGCGAAACTACATTTCGCGACACCAGATGCGCGAGAAAAATGCGTCGTGTGAACGGGCCTTAACACGCTACGTGCGACATGCACGTTCGTCATTATAGTTCTGCCTTGGATCCCACACGTTTGGTGGTTACCAATAAGCCTACAGGCTACACTTTGAAACCGTCGCGCTAAAATCTTTGCAAAAACTTTGTAATCCACATTGCAGGGAGTGATGGGGCGATAGCCCGTCACTCTTATTGGCTGAGAGAGACTTTCCGTCTCCTCTTCCGCTAACTCCGGCAGTCACTCAAGAAGCTCCCGTCACGCTGGGTCCTTTCTTCCTGGACTTTTCGATTCAAAAAGCTGCCTATCGTGTGCAACAAACGCCTACTGGATGCTACTTGGACTCGTGCTCGCAACGCCGGGGAAATCTATTTCAGCAATTTCATTCCGCAGTGCGTATCGCGTTTCGTCCGCTAAAGCCCGTTTCGTTGGCTGCTCGCCCATGAGGTACTTCTCTGCACGCGCACGGACCACAGCTCCTCGATAGCACTCTTGGTGAAACTGTTCTAGCCGTTCTTTCACGCTATCTAAATCTTTCAAACACGTGCTGGGAGCAAAACACCCCGCTCTTGAGAGCGCCTGCGAGTCAGCGTTTAAACTGCGTTCGGCAGAACGCGCCTCGTAGGCCAAAACAGATGACCTTTCTATCGCAAGCATCTTAACTTGTTGCTTTACAATCTCCCACTTCTCGAAAATATCCCCTCCCGTACTTTCAAAATACGATTTGAAAATTCTGTTTATACCCTCAAGAAAGAACTCATCATCGAACAGCTTGGTGTTAAGCTTCCAGAGCTTCCTCTCGAACCTCGCCTTCGTCTGCGCCCTATCACCGATCACTGTCGCAACCAGGCAGTGATCGGAGGAAACAAACGGAGTTACTCGATATTTCCTTAACAATGAACAATGCAGAAACGGAGGCGGAAATGTAGATCCTCTGTAGGCGGGCGTGGGATGACGCTTGAAAGTGGGTGAAACACATCTCACGAACTTCATTCCTAACCCAGGCAGCACACAAATGTTGGTCCGACATTGGCCTAACATTGGCTTACACCGGCCTCAATATTGGACATTATTGGAAGCGCTACCCCATCCAACGTTGGCCCAGTAATTGGTGCCAATGTTGGGCCACTGTTCAGCCATCGTTCCAGCCAATGTCGGCCCCATCGTTGGTGCCAATGTTGGGCCGTTGCTAAACCATGGTTCCAGCCAATGGTGGTCCCACATTGGCAAAGACCGGCGTAATATTGGACAATACTGGAAGTGCAGCCCGATCTAATGTTGGCCGTCATCGGTGCTGATTTTTGGCCATCGTTGCACTCGCCCAGCTGTTTGCAAGTGCACTCGCCAAGTTGTTTGTAAAAAGAAAGGTACACAGACACAAGGGATATTTTTGAAATCTCCTAAAAGTTTATTACACACAGCCTATTCTGCAGACAAGTACAAACTAAGCAATTTGTAATATGTGAAGAGGTACTACTCAGCTGTTATACAACTGAGAACATTGCAAAGCAAACAACTACAGGGGTAATTGTAGGGTAGTGTCCAGTGTCCCGACAGCTGGCAGACTTTTTTCCCTGAAATTCTACCGGTAGTCGCCCCTCATTGGTGGTGCAATCAGTTCATCGAACGACATTTCATCGACAGATCTTTTCATCAACACGCGATGTTTCATAAAAAAAAAACTCAGAATAGCATTTTGTTTTTTTTTTTGCAAAGAATTGTTGCAGACTTACCATGAAGCGGCGTGAAAAGGTGGGCTGGTTTAGTGAGCACGCGCCTCAGGAATACACGCGCCTTGAAATGCCCCTACAGCGTGAAATTCGTGTAACGAATGTCAAGGAAACGTTGCGCCTCAGGAATACACGCCCCACAAAATGCCCCTACAGCATGCATTTCGCATAACAAATGGCGGTGAAACGTGAATGTCGACGCAACGTTTATTCACGAAAATGTGGCCTCGAAACGTGTTTTCACGAAACGCAGGGTGAATAGGAAGTCAGTATTCTACCTGCAGTTGTGATATTATTTCAGACATTATGGCAGGCGACTGTTGGTAAGATTGCCGGAAAATTATTCTCCCGGATGCCAGGAGATAGGCACGGCCTAGTCCTAGAGGTTATCCGGAAGAGTATACCCGTAGAAAAACGGACAATGATCACCAGTAGGTTGCAGCGCTCTTACGTGAAAATACCGGACTTCAAAGATTTATCCGAGGTAGATGTCGACAACGGGCACTGCAGACCAATCACCCAAACTTGAAGGAAGTGATCCGTGAGATTCAACACGATGTAGCACACGCTGACGTTTGCCGAACCGAACAGTAAACGATTCACAAGAATGTCTTGCAGCTTCTTTGAAGAAATCGATACGGGAGGACTTTTCGAACGAGATACATTTACCTCAGAAGCAAAATCTACAGCAGGCCCGCAGCCGCATCGCACGCGAAACTAGGTCAACTAGGTCCGGTCTTCGCAGGCACTCTGGGTTTGTCAACCGCTAATGCGTCATCCGTCAAACCACGTGATCACGCTTCTGCCGTTTCCCGCGCACAGAGAGCGGATTCAAGCGATAAAAAGTACACGGTTTCATTGGTCCGGCGAGTACGCACCGTCTACCACGCCTTCAGCTTAGGGAGAGGGAGAAAACGAGAGGAGTAGAAAGGAAGCAGGCCAGAACGGGGGTGCGCTTACAAAGGCTAATCTTCAGGGCCATCTCAACAATGAACGCAGCGAAAGGATTTGTCACTTGTACCCAAGATTGATAGTGCAGTGGATGTTATGCGTGGCCTTGGGCTGGCAGGTTCCGTGCTCTGCCTTATCACCAGCTTCGAGACTGTAGTCACGTGACCCTAACCGGAGACACGATTGGCCCAAAACACGCATAGCGTCTATCCTGCTGTCAATACCGATTGAACAGGACAGCTCTTTGAAGGCCAGCTTTTGAAGTTCTAAAGAAGCTCTCCAGCCCAAAAGTGATTCTAAACGGTGCAGTTTTGAAAACACTATGTTTTACGTCGTACAAACCCACACTATTATTTAGAATGAAGAACTTAAGCGCGACTATTTTTTGCGCACGATGTCCACAATAAATAAATAAATATATATAAATATATATTTATTTTATTAATAAATTTAAAATTATTGTTTACTGTTAGGTTCGCGTTTTTAAACTTCAAAATTTTCACGAAAGAGTTACACATAAAAGACACCACGGACAGCACATCGTCCTGACTTTCAACACACGATGAATCGCCGACGCTCGGCAGAACAGAAGGTTGCGATGCTGCGCGGGACGGTTTCTGAAAGATGCTGCGTAGGGTATACGCCGGGCGCAACGGCTTCACGACCGTTCGAAGGGCAGAGGATTCGCGACGACAAAGTAGCGTCTTGCAACTTCAGTAAGCTAACGGTGCTTGAGAGTCCCACGCTCACATTTCCGCAGAGCGAGCGCGGCCGGCCAGCTCGAGGCGCAGTATGCTCTCGCGTCACGATTGCTACGTCGTTGCTCTGCCTACACTGATGATATCTGCACTGGCAGTCGAAGCAGCCCTCTCGAGACTTCATTCGAGTCCAATAGACGACTTTATAGCGCTATAGACTCTCGTAAAACTGAGAGTAGAAGTCACTTCGGTTGCGGCGTAAGCGGCGGCTTTATGTTTGTTGACACCTGCGTCGACAATGACAAAATATGCACAGAAACATTAAATATAAAAAAAATTGAGCGCGCAGAAAGAACAACAAACATGGCAGCGGCACGGGCAAAGTAGAAGACGTTAACGCTACGTAATGCATATACATACAAAATGCACTGGAAAAGACAAATAATTAAATCTAAAAAACGGAATCAGGTTGTCAACGCCGAGGTAAGGCAATGCGAAGGGAGAGCAGCCGGCAAAAAAACATGTGCGCGGCCAAAAGCGTCGCTGTGGTCAGCTTTCCACGATTGGCCAAACCATGGGCATATGAGCACTGTCAGATCGTCAACTTTGACGGTGTTAGTTTCGGATGGCGATGGCTCATAACTTCCACTGTGCTTTTTAAACACACCATCGAACTCGTCGTCGCACCCGATGGTAAGTAGCCAGAATAACAACTGGTGATGTCACGGCGAGGCAAATCCCAGTCGTGACGTCACGAAGGGGAACCATAAGAGGGCGCCACCGAAACATCTCTGCGCTAATAGGCAGCTAAGGATGTATTTGTGATCGCGGTTACAAAGCACCGGCGACGTACGCCACATGAGGTTGGCTAAATGAAATTCTTGCCCCGAGCGAGCGCGTGAATGACTCTTTTCCACTTTCCTACCTCTGCAAGGCAAAAAATAGGGTCGCGGGTCTATAGCCTAGGCGACACAAATATCAATAAGCCATTGGCAATGGCAGTACAATATTGACCAGCCTATACCAAGACATCTCCAATATTGGTGATGTCTTGGCTTTGACAGTTTATGGTTAACCAGCTTAAGCCAGCGTAGATTCAATATCGGAAAGCCATTGGCTCTGACAGTTCAATATTGTACAGGTTATGCCGGCGTATATCCAATATTGGAAAGCTATTGGCTTTGACAGTCCAATATTGGACAGCTTATGCCGGCGTATTGCCAATATCAGAAAGCCAGTGGCTCTGACAGTCCAATATTGGACAACTTATGCCGGCGTATATCCAATATTGGAAAGCTATTGGCTTTGACAGTCCAATATTGGACAGCTTATTCCGGCGTATAGCCAATATCAGAAAGCCAGTGGCTCCGACAGTCCAATATTGGACAACTTATGCCGGCGTATATCCAATATTGGAAAGCTATTGGCTTTGACAGTCCAATGTTGACCAACCTATGCCAACGTATCACCAATATTGGGAAACTATTGGCTTTGATAGTCCAATATTGTCCGATGCGATTCCAATATAGGGAAACATATGGCTCAGTTGGGCCATTGTTGGGCCATTCTTTGCCACATCAAATCCAATGTTGGCCCAATACTGTGAGCTGCCTGGGACTGCGTGATGCGCGTTGAAGACTCCAGGCTAGTGGCTGTGGTTGTACTGCACTGGCAAAATTGTTCATCTACAGCTGGGAGACTCGTCGCCCGTTGAGGGAGATTCGTCGCCCGTTGAGGGAGACCGAGTTCTAAGCTGTATAAACATACATACACTGCATTTTTTTCCCATGCTAAGATAAGGCGATTTATAGCTTTGGCCGTGAAACGGTGGCATATTCGTGTCAGCTATATATTTGTCCGTTTGTAAACAAGCTCACAACCACCCACTATTGGTAAACCCCTGCGCGCTTACGGTTTTCATCTTCGTTTAAAGATTTTTTTTTTGCGTCCTTTTGTTTCCTGTAGAGCTCGGATCGCAAGCGCGTTCATATAAAGGTGTAACCCGTAACTCTAAGCACGGTTTGCACTGCAGATGAACAAATAAATACATCCCCGGACGTCTACTGGGGCATGAAGCACTCTGGCGCTCTCTTAATATCAACTCATGCCGAGCGCGCGGTGAATAATCGTCATTAGGGGGTACAGAAGGCACAGAGGTGGTACCAAGGACTGAACCACACCGAGAAGGCCAACAGGAGATGCCCCGCCTCCAGCTCGCGCTCGTCACTCTCCGTGACAAGCGCGAGCTGGAGGAAACGCAGACGCTCGGTTTTTATCCGGCGTCATCTGATTGAGCATGGGACGTTAAATCCAATCAGCTATTTTTGTTAATTGCACTTAGCTAAAACTGTATGTGGCGTTGCGAGCTTGAAATCTCGTCACGAGGCACCTGGCATTGGGCACGATCGCGCGCATATCATAAGTGTGCAGGTATCCAGGGGCAGAAGTACACTCACGTGCTTCGGAGGAAACCAACAGACGCAATGTGCTGGTGTGAAACATCTGTGATACCACAAGACACGCAAGATATGGCTAAAGCGCGAAACACATTTGCGACGAAACCGTCCGACCCGACGTCCGATCAGGCAGTACGACGGTGGGACGCGGCTTGTTTGGTCATGTCGCACGCAACGTCGGAACGGCGTTGCGGCATGCGACCGACTGTCCAGGGGTGGTTGCGGTGGTCGGATGGCCGCGGCCAATGACGACGCAGGTTGCGGGAACGTCATGAGGACGTCACGTTTCGGGGAGCGGGCTATTCAGGAGCAAGGGATCCGGTTGCGAGTCCCTCTTCCTTTTCATGGCATTTCCCGGGAAAGAAGAAGAGCCCGCGCACAGCTTTATTCAGCGCTCACAATGGGAGAGGGAACGCGTGCGTGCCTGTTCCTTCCACTGCAGAAGGGCGATCGTAGGAAGTCGGGCAACACGCACTGGTGACGGAACTGGGTGGAGCAGATCGGAACCGTCGGAACGACACGTCGCAAGCTCGGTCGGAAGCATGTGTCTCGGATAATCGTTTGCGGCAAGTCGGAGCAGCGATCAGACGTCGGATCGGACGGTTTCGTCGTACATATGTGTTTTGCGCTTAAAGGCCGGTTCAGAAATTAGGGAGTTTTTGTAGATTGCCTTCCCCGTCCCGCAAAGCTCTCCGCAACACGCTACGCTACCCGGAACTCTACAGTCAAGGCCATCGGCGCGCAGGCGCATTAGCGTCTTCTTCGTTGCGGAGGGCTTAGCGGAGTGGGAAACGCGGTCTACGAAAACTTCCTATTCGCGTTTGACCGCGTTGCGTCCGCCTGCATCTTTTGTAAAGATATTACGATAATCCCCGTACAATGGTAGTTCGCGCCGTCTCAAGTGGACGCAGTGGAGATTCGCACAAGCAAACGCAGATGTCTGAAGCGTGCCTAAAGGTCCATACGCACATCTGCGTTTGAGCGCGGTGCGTTCCGAAGCGGCATAAGGCGCGTTGCGTTGCGAAGAGCGCTTGCGCCATGCTTGTACAAACAGATGCGCTGACACGCAGTCAACCGCAGCCAAGAGCCAATAAGAACGCGCTATCATCGCTAGCGGCTCACCAATAGTAAGCGAAATTCACGGCAATATGGCGGCGCCCAGCGACAGCGCCGAAGTGTTCGATCTTGGGACAATCCCGCTGGCTTCACCGACATTTTGTCGAACTTGAACATCGAAGCCTTGAAAAACCAGTCCCCACCGCTCCCCCAAACGAAAAAACAAGCACTGCGAGCGGAGAACCGCATACGTCTCGCCGAGTCGGCCGAGTGGCGCGAGCGGACACGTCACCCTCCTCTCCTCTCTCGACTTCTGATTGGTCGAACGCATCGCAGCGCTTGGGAAAGTTGAGCGAGTCTTAAAGGTACGTTTATACTCCAACGTAACGTCGACGGGCGCGGCGTAGCGCAGCGCACACTGATACTGATTGGTCGCAGATATCGAGTTCCTGGTCGGCGGCCAATAAGAGGAGCGCGTTCTGCGCTACGCCGCGTTCACTGCGCTCAACGTCGGAGTATAAACAGCCCTTTACTCGCTGGCGTCGCGCTGCCGAGCGTTGCGGGAAGGTGCGCGTCGCACCGCAAGCGACCGCTCCTGGCCACAAGGGCTCCGCAACGCACTCAAACGCGTTCAAACGCGAATGTGCGTATGGACCTCAGAGCGCGATCCAAACCAACGCCTTTTTGCGCGCGCGAAAGTCGTGCGCTTCCCGGAAATTGCCTATTTCATGACGTTTTTGCTGTTTCCGGTGCGCTTTCTGAGTCTCGAACGTGCACGTTGGTTAGGACGGTGCGCTTTCGGGCGAGCGGAGCCGGAACTGGTGCCCTCACCCGATTGGCCGGGAGACAGGAGCGCCCTACAACGTCACAGCGCCTTTTTGTGCGCGTTCAGAAAAAAGTTGAAATCATCCGACTTTCTTATGGGCGCCCGGAAGGCGCAAGGAATCAGCGCGACGTCACGAAATACCCAATTTCCGGGAGCGCACGACCTACAGGCGCACAAAAACGCGTTGGTTTGGACAGCGCTTTACGCTCACGCGTTACCTTCGGCTGGACTTTGTTTTTTTCGCAAGCGCTGTTTCCAACAAGCTGATGAGAGGTCTCCCATACAATACATTTTGTGTTACCACTACCTTTGCTACGAGGGTGTGTGATATAGCATAATGATAGGCAGTGCGACTCCGGCTTAAGTGCTCACCAATGTCGCGTGCCGGGGAGAGTTGAAAGAAGCATTTGCTCTTATTCAACTCACAGATTCGGGACGAGGTTTACACTTTATAACTTCATCACAAAAACCCGCGCATACTCTTCCTGCCTGATTCCACACGGAGCCCTGGCAGTTGTTGGCTGCTGTTTCGTTCGTGAACCCACTCTTTTTTTTTTATTTTTAAGACGCACAAATTGTCAAAGGGCGGTATGTAGGTGGATGAAGATAAAAGTCTACGACCGTTTCGAAGTGTCCATTCAAAACTATTTTTACGTCCATCACTAGTATTATTCGCAGCAACGAGTTTGACATCAACCATCAAAAATAATATTCGCACAGTTTATATTGAACACTTTTACACATTTTTTCACATGTCCACAGCCAGGAAAGTCTAATAACAATCTGTTTGTTTTTGCCTCAGATGGTCTTGTGGAATCAGGGATACATACAAAAAATTGCGTGCTTTGACATGAAACAACTTTAGGATATACAAGTTAAGTATCTACAGCAAATATATTTATGATGTACGAAATAATCATAAACTCACTAAAACAGTATTAGACAAAATATAAAGGTACTCTCCCAGGCTAGCGTATTATATACAGTCAGCTACGCTATAGTGGCAACTGAACTTTCTCAGGCGAGGTTTTTGCCTTCTTGAGCAAAGGGCAACTTGCCAAAAATATCGTTAGGACTTTGTCCTCGGAGCGAATACAGGCGACTTGCGGTGCGACGGACTAGACTGAAAAATTCACAGAAACATAATTATGGTAAATGTCGAAATGCTCTCCCGGAATATAATAATAGGCATACAGAGGTACGTGATAGGAAAAAATGAATCTTGTCAGACGATTTGTGTGGCTTCCTGAGCGAGGGGAAACTGCCCGAGAAAACGTTCACACTTAGTCGCCACAGCGAAGAGAGCCGACGTTTGTTGCGAGAGACCAGATTGAAAAATTTATAGAAAAATAAATATAGTCAATATCAAAATGTTCTCCCGGAATATAATAATAGGCATACAGAGGTACATGATAGAAAAAAATTAACCTTTTCATACGATTTGTGTGGCTTCATGAGCTAGGGGCATCTGCCCAAGAAAACGTTCGCACTTAGTCGCCACAGCGAAGAGGGCCGACTTATTGTACAAAGGACGATATTAAAAAAATTACAGAAAAATAATTATAGTAATTATCAAAATTGTCTCCAGGAATGTGATGCTATACATACCAAGCTATGCATTGAAATACGAGAGCATTATAGTCCCGCGGGTGAAATGTTTTCTAGTAATGCTTCTATACGTATTAGCGTTTAGGACGACGTATAGGACGACGTCGGGGACGACGTCCCAGAGATCGACGCCAAGAAAGGCATCTAGGTCGACCTCTGGAGCGACGTCAAGGGTGACATCAAGGACGACGTCGAGAGCGACGTCAAGGACGTCATCTAGGACGACGCGGAGGACGACCTCTCGGACGACCTCAAGGACGACGTCTAGGATGACTTCGAGAACGACGCCTGGATGTCGACGTCTAGGACGACGTCGAGAACGATGCCGAGTTGACGATGTCTAGGACAACTTCAAGGACGAATTCAAGGACGACGCCTTGAGGACGACGTCTAGGACGACCTCAAAGTACCGGTTGACGACGTTAGACCTCAAAGCGTAATGTTAGACCTAACGTCAGACCAGCGCATACTAGCGTCCTACCCTCACGTCAAACATCTGTGCGTACCGGTTGACGACGTTAGACCTTAAAGCGTGACGATGTACCTGTTGCGTTCCTACTGGGCTCGCGTGTGCGACGGGTAATAACGCGGACAAGCAGGAACGTTACTAAATCATTTACTTAAAACCAAACCATTCTAACTGAACAAAGAACGTGGACGTCCGTCGGTCGGCAGAGATCGAAGGTGATGTCTTTCGCCTGTCTGTCTGTTCCTTCGATCCTCGCGCATCCAGCGAGCTCGGCTCCCTCCTTTTCCTCCTCTTCAACTTGTCGATCCCCGAGGCCTGCAGGAGCTTCGGCGAATGTTGTTTTGGCAAAGGGCACGTGCCGCCACAGACTCCCCCTCCAGTGAGGAGGCGAACGTTTGACCATTACGCGATTTGCTGATGAAATCTTGTGGGGGATGAACAGCGACGGTTAACCGCCTGTGTTTTAACATCCGTGATGCCTAAACGCGCTGGGAAATATACATGTCATCCAGAACGTGTTTGTGTGTATGCGATTGTTTTGCATTCGAGTAGTCGTGGTGCAATCGGTCGGGAGGAGATGGAAGGTGTAGTTGGTCTGGTGGGATCGGCATTGTTGCTGGCGGTGTTTCTGGTTGGGGTGTGACCTTTGGAAGTGTAGTTGGTGAATCACTGTCCATATGAGCTGGTTTCCCATGATCCAAAGTAACAACCTCCTGCCGTCCTCGCATGTCCAATGTCATTGTTTTTGACCCTCGCCGCAGTATCTTATACGGGCCGTCGTAGGGTGGTTGGAGAGGTTTTCGTACAGCGTCATGCCGCAAGAAAACATGGGTTGAAGTCTCCAATTCGTCGCTGATGAAAGTGGACTGGCTACGGCTTAAGCGAGGAGCTGTGACGCGGAGCTGCTTCATGGCTTCTCGGAGTTTGGTGGCGAAGCTTGCGGGATCTTGACAGGCGTCGGATGGAGTTGACGCAGAGAATTCACCTGGGAGCCGAAGGGTGATCCCGTATACCAACTCAGTCACGCTGCAGCCAATGTCACTCTTGATTGACGTGCGGATGCCGAGGAGCACGAGAGGCAGCACGTCCACTCAGTCATGTCGTTGGTGAGCCTTGAGAGCAGCCTTCAACTGACGGTGAAAACGCTCCACCATACCGTTGCTCGCGGGGTGGTATGCTGCCGTTCGAATCCTTTTTGACCCAAGCAGCTCCATGAGGCTGGAAAAAAGGTTGGATTCAAACTGCCGGCCTCGGTCCGTGGTGATCGTGGACGGCGAACCAAACCTTGAATTCCATTGCGTTACGAGCGCACCCGCCACGGTCTCCGCGGTGATGTCGGGCAGCGGAATCGCTTCAGGCCAGCGTGTAAAACGGTCGACACACGTCAACAGGTAGGCTTGCCCCTGTGATGGTGGCAGCGGTCCGACAATATCTATGTGGACACTGTCGAACCGCGCGTCTGGGTGGGCGAAGGTTCCCAATGGTGTTACCGTGTGACGGTGGATCTTTGCGCGCTGGCATTGTAAGCAGGTGCGGGCCCAGTGACGCACGTCTTTGTTGATACTGGGCCAGATGTACCGGGATGTTATAAGGTGTTGTGTGGCTTTTATGCCAGGATGGGATAGCCCATGGAAGGCGTCGAAAATCTGCCGACGAAATGGTTCCGGAACGTACGGGCGCGGCGATCCTGTCGAAGTTTCACAAAGGATGTTGGTGGGACACATGGGAAGTGGAATCTCGTCGAACACCAGCCGGCCGGGAGATGTGCGGAGCTCTTGTAGTTCTGCGTCCTCGCACTGCGTTGCAGTCAGCTGGGCGAAGTCGATGGCGGCTGAATGTTCAACCGTGCAGGAACCTATTCGTGAAAGGGCATCCGCCACAACGTTCTCAGCACCATGGATGTGCCGGATGTCATTTGTAAGCTCGGAAACGCTGGACATCTGTCGGAGTTCTCTCTGAGAATGACTTCCTCCGTCTGGTCTCAAAGACTAGAACGCGTGAACGAGAGGCTTGTGGTCAGTCAATATAAAAAATTGCCGACCTTCCACCATGTGTTGGAAGTGCCGTAGTGCCAAATATACCCCAAGGAGCTCTCGACCGAACGTACTATACCGCTGTTCTGTGGGTGTCAGCTTCCGAGAGAAGAAGGAAAGCGGCTGCCAGTGTCCGTTCACGTTCTGCTGAAGCACCGCACCAACAGCGATATCTGAAGCGTCGGTAACAACTGAGAGTGGGGCTCCTTCCTTTGGGTGAGAAAGCATGGTGTTGGTTGCAAGGAGCTGTCGGACTTGATCAAATGCCGATGTGGTGCAGGCATCCCATGCGAGTTCGGTTGCTGAGCTATTCTTGCCCGAAAGCATGCTGTGTAGAGGTGCAAGCTTGGTGGCGCAGCCCGGGAGAAAACGGCGGTAAAAGTTAACCAACCCCAGAAACTCCCGGAGTTGCTTCTTGGTGGACGGCCTCGGGAACTCCTGGATGGCCTGCACCTTGATGGAAAGTGGGCGGATTCCCGAAGAGTTGATCGTATGTCCCAAGCTATAAAGCTCCAGCTTCCCTAAGGCACACTTGCTCATATTGACAACGAGTCCATACTCGACAAGGCGTGCGAACAGCAGTCTTAGGTGTGCGACGTGTTCCTCGGCAGATGTGCTTGCCAAGAGTATGTCGTCGATGTAAACGTAGCAGAACGGCAGTCCACGCACCACCTAGTTCATGAAACGCTGGAACGTTTGTGCTGCATTCTTCAACCCAAAGGGCATCCGGAGAAACTCGAACAACCCAAAGGGCGTGGTAACTGCTGTCTTGGGGATGTCCGAGGGCTCAACGGGAATCTGATGGTAGGCGCGTACTAAGTCAACCTTCGAAAAGATGGTAGCGCCATCCAGCGATGCTGTAAAGTCGTGGATGTGGGGTATCGGGTACCGGTCTTCGGTTCTGATCCGGTTGAGGGCTCTAAAGTCTCCACATGGGCGCCAGTCCCCTTGTGTGGACTTCGGAACCATGTGAAGGGGCGAGGACCAAGAGCTTTCTGACTGGCGGACAATCCCCACTCAAGCATATGCTCGAACTCTTGTCGGGCGATTCGTAGCTTGTCTGGAGGCAGTCGGCGTGGACGCGCGTGGACCGGAGCACCCGTCGTCTCGATGTGATGCGTCACGGTGTGCTTGATGGGACGCTCATCTGGTCCAACACGCGTCAGCTCCGGGAACTCTGCGAGTAGCCTGGAGTACGGCGTCTCATCCGTTGGAACTGCGAACGTGGGACTGATGGAAGCAAGAGACGAGGCAATTCCTTTTACCGTCAGACGAGTTGTTTCGTCGCGGAGTCGTCGGCCTTTGACGTCCACAAGCAATCCAAAGTGCGTCAGAAAGTCAGCCCCAATGATGGAGTGGGGAAGCTCCGCGCAGACAAAAATCCAACGAAAGGTGCGCCGCAGTCCAAAGTCAAAAGCCAAGGAGCGCTCACCGTACGCTGCAATGGCCGTGTTTTTGACGGCGCAGAGCTGTGACGTGCTGGGGCGCCGGCGCTCTTCCGCGGTTACTGGGATGACGCTGACTTCTGCTCCCGTGTCTACCAAGAACCGAACACCAGTGCTGCGGTCCGACACGAAGAACAAAGTTCGGCGGCTGTCTACGTTGGCGGGAGCACTTGCCACCGTTAATGCTCTGCCTTGGCGTTTTCCGCTTGGGAGCAGGGTGACTCACACTTGCGAGCAGCCGGCCCGAACCGCTGGTGATACCAACATTCACCTGAGTTCGTCCGGGACGATGAGCGAGGCTTGCGTCGTGGGCGTCCGCGTGACGTGCTGCGGCCGCGTGGAGCTTGCAGCTTCGCCATCATGTCGGCGAGACGGCGGACCTCTGCTCGCAGCTCGCTCATCTCATCTGGAATGCTTCCACTTTGGATTGCTGACATGCTGGTTGGCGGTGCCGAGACCTCTAGGATTTTATCCGCAAGTTAAGCGATCTTAGCCAGACCAATGTCTCCTGCGGACGCGAGGACCATCCTCACATTGCAAGGAATCCGCTGCAGAAATAACTCACGGAGTAGGGACTGGTCAATGGTGGTCGCCTTTTCTCCGAGGAGCTGCTCCAGTCGGCGCAGCAGCTGGGTGGGGGTCCGGTCGCCCAGTTCTTCGGCTGTCAAGAGCTGTTGAAGACGCGTTTGCTCCGAGGCACTAGTACGTCGGATAAGCTGGGCCTTGAGGGTGTTGTAAGCATCCTCTTCTGGCGGTGAAATGAGCAAGTCCCGCACCTCTGTGGCAATGGCAGGTGGTAGGCTTGACAAGACGTGATGGTACTTTGTCATGTCTGCTGTGATGCGCCGAGTCGCAAACTGTGACTCAACCTGCACAAACCAGAGCTGCGGATCCGCTGGCCAGAAGGGAGGCAGCTTCAACGTGACCGTCGAAACGCCCCCAGTGGAGCTCGTTGCATCGTTGTCCGTCATGATGGCTGGTTCGGTTGGTTGCGTTGAAGTTCTTTACCGGGTCACCACTGTTGCGTTCCTACTGGGCTCGCGTGCGCGACGGGTAATAACGCGGACAAGCAGGAACGTTACTAAATCATTTACTTAAAACCAAACCATTCTAACTGAACAAAGAACGTGGACGTCCGTCGGTCGGCAGGGATCGAAGGTGATGTCTTTCGCCTGTCTGTCTGTTCCTTCGATCCTTGCGCATCCAGCGAGCTCGGGTCCCTCCTTTTCCTCCTCTTCAACTTGTCGATCCCCGAGGCCTGCAGGAGCTTCGGCGAATGTTGTTTTGGCAAAGGGCACGTGCCGCCACATACCTAACGTTAGACCTGACGTCAGCACAGCGCATACCCGCCCCCCCCCCCCCCCCTTCCCGTTAGCGCTGCGCCGCCAGCAGTTTGGCTGGCTTTTCGGCAACGATGACCCCGTTGCTATGGAGCCACATGACTCGTCGCACCCAATGGGAATTTAGGTCTCGTTAAGCTCAGCCAATGGGAATTTAGGTGGCGTCTTTCGCCGGCTTCACTCCATTGGCGAATAAAGTTTTCGCTTTAATACATATTTAATCTGTTGAAATAGTAAATATTCGCAAAATGTTTTAAGCGGGAATTCCGTGCTGGCCAAACCATGTTTTCACGCTATTCCAAGCTCTCGATTATCACGAAACTTTAGACCTCGATAACTCAAGATTGAACGTCAGTTTCAAAACGCTCTCCTGGATAAATTAAAGCTAAGTTTAATAAAATATTCGTATTAGATTTCAAGTGTCTGTGGCTCCAAGATTTTCTTCCTGGGAAGTGAATGTCATGGTCTCTTTTTTAATGGGGGTCTATGGGAACCGGTCAATTGATTCAGAGAGAAAATATAATGGTCGTGTGGCATCGAATTTCTTAAAATAGGCTGGCTATTAGGTAAATATTAAAATCCTCCGAGAGCAAAAAGATTGACTGGTTCTTTGCTGAATTATAAAAATCTATTTTTTTTTTGCCCATTGAGTTAAGCTGGGGCGCTGACGTGACTGCCGATAGATGGCGTAAGTTGTAAGCAGCGGCGTGTCCCGGAATCCTGGGGTTGGCGCGGTTAGTCATCGGTGGTGAGACTTTTAGAGTATGCGCTACACACGGAGGGCCCTCAAAAACGAGCAAAACAATAGCCAATGGGAAGTAACACCCTCTCTCTGGATGTTCGCCCATTATTTGCTTTTATCTACCTCCTCACGCCCTGAAGACGTTGGAGTAGCCGAGTAGCACTAGAGAGTGTGCGATGGCGAGGCGAGCTGGGCCAGCATGGGGGCGCCTAGAATGAGAAAGTGTTCATTTAAATAATATAATGACGTGGATTATAGGCTCCATGGCGTCACTTACCTGAGCAGTGTTGCCTGGTCGCCAGGTGAATATATTCAACATTCGGAGATGTGTATTGCAATTCCTAGAGCTCTAAAATCGCGAAACATAGTGTATATACCGAGTAATCTATGGGATTCGATATCAAAAATAATCTACATGTTTAATTTATATCTCCTAACAACTTTGTGTTCTCAATGACTGTAATTAGTGGAATTCTTAATTAGGTTAGACAACGACAACGACGAAGTGGAATACTTTATAATAGACACAATCACAATACGGTGAACAATTTTTTTTTTTTTACTCTTAAATTCTTGTCCTTAGGCCACGGCTGGCTGAACTGGTTAAAGGAAGAAATTGATAGATATTGGTAGGGCATTGTGGGGCAGCGTGAAGCAGAAACTTCTGTGCTCGGGGCCAGTTCAAGAAGCTTACGGCGGGGTTTATAAAGCACAAACTCCTTGCTTCGGGATTGACTCTCGCTGAGTTCTTATCAGATTGTATCGCAATCGTCTTAGAAATATTAAGATGCCCTAAACTTTTCGGATGGATGAATGGGATGGATAGTTGTCACTGTCTATATATACCCTTTGTGACGTGCGGTAGCGCGCCACCTATATTAAGCCTAAAAAGACAAAACTGCGTTTTAGGTGGCCAGTGATATTACGCCATAAAACGTTTAGAGCCTCTAACGCCGAGGTCCCTCCGTAGAGTAGAGCGCTTAGCTCTGCCAAGAGCTGTAAGGTAATGTGAACGCTTCATATTTTTTTAGGTTAACGGCACAGTACGGCTAT
The DNA here is from genome assembly GCA_013358835.2 of Ixodes persulcatus. Lineage (NCBI taxonomy): Eukaryota > Metazoa > Arthropoda > Arachnida > Ixodida > Ixodidae > Ixodes > Ixodes persulcatus. The sequence goes on from JABSTQ010007405.1 coordinate 57,911, forward strand.
TGAAATTGTATAGAGCAATAGTATCACTTTCATAAATCGTCAGGATGAAATTTTGGAAGAGAGGATTGGTTGGTGGAATCAATGAATGAATGAACAAATGCTTGCTCTAGCTTGTACGGCACTCAAAAGTGGTTAATAAGGACTGATGATACGGTTCGTCACGCCTACAAAAAGGCTGTAACATTAAGGGTACAAGAAATATTGTTTTAAAAAAGGAATCAAATAAATCAGATTCCATATTCTTAAAGACTTGAGCGTGTTGGTGATCTACATTGACTTAAAACGAAAGAAACACACAAGGGGAGGAAACAGACGACACAGCTTTCGACTTGCAACGAAAGATTTACTGGGGCGGTTAGCCGCTCAGAGCTCGACTTGGGGAGGCGATGGGGAAAGGGGGGAGGGGGATGAGGGGAGATGTAAGAAACACAGGGAGACCGCTGCGGGGGCGAACACAGCGGGCGGTCGAGAGTCTGGTCCGTGCTGCCTCTCTCGTGGATGACACCTCGCGTCGCTTCGTGCCGTCGGGGGCGCGGCGGAGAGCGGGGAAAGGGGGGGGGGGGGCCTCATCGGAATTCCTTGGGGAAGACGCAAGACGGACCAGAGGGTCAAGCGAGAACAGAAGGCGAGAAGAAGTAAGAACAGAAAGCGGCTTTCCGGTGTTGTTTTTGGTTTTCAAACCTTTAAGCTCTAGTGCCGCGGGATCTGCGGGACTCCCCAGCCTCGCAGGAAGCGAATCTCTCTCTCCGATAGTGAAAGGGATGGGCTGGAGAGGTTTGTTGTCGCCGACTTGATTTTTACAGATTCTATTATTTCTCTTCCGAATCGAGATTGGTGTCCCCCTATGATTTTTGTTTGGGTGAAATGGGGTGTACAAGAGAGGCAGTTTCTTGCGTGGACAACCACCGGATGCACGGAATCCTCGGGCGGGCTCGTCCGAGGATTCCGTGCATCCGGTGGTTGTCCACGCAAGAAACTGCCTCTCTTGTACACCCCATTTCACCCAAACAAAAATCATAGGGGGACACCAATCTCGATTCGGAAGAGAAATAATAGAATCTGTAAAAATCAAGTCGGCGACAACAAACCTCTCCAGCCCATCCCTTTCACTATCGGAGAGAGAGATTCGCTTCCTGCGAGGCTGGGGAGTCCCGCAGCTCCCGCGGCACTAGAGCTTAAAGGTTTGAAAACCAAAAACAACACCGGAAAGCCGCTTTCTGTTCTTACTTCTTCTCGCCTTCTGTTCTCGCTTGACCCTCTGGTCCGTATTGCGTCTTCCCCAAGGAATTCCGATGAGGCCCCCCCCCCCCCCCCCCTTTCCCCGCTCTCCGCCGCGCCCCCGACGGCACGAAGCGACGCGAGGTGTCATCCACGAGAGAGGCAGCACGGACCAGACACTCGACCGCCCGCTGTGTTCGCCCCCGCAGCGGTCTCCCTGTGTTTCTTACATCTCCCCTCATCCCCCTCCCCCCTTTCCCCATCGCCTCCCCAAGTCGAGCTCTGAGCGGCTAACCGCCCCAGTAAATCTGTCGTTGCAAGTCGAAAGCTGTGTCGTCTGTTTCGTCCCCTTGTGTGTTTCTTTCGTTTTAAGTCAATGTCCATATTCTACGTTATGTTATTTCTCATGGTCTCATGGTTTATAATATTTTGTTTTCGGACAGCTTGCCAGCATATTTCCGCTCCTTATAAATCAGTTGTATTTCATATGAACCAGATTTACATGATTTAAACCACATTTACATGCTTTAAATCACGTTTATTTGTTTTGAATCATTTATTTAAGACATTAATTTTATTTAAACCACGGAAGGCAGAAATTGTTGATTATTTATTAATGGGTGCACTTTAAACATGGCCCATTTCTTGGTTAGTCCGTCCGTTCATTGAATACGATATCCAAGAACGAATTATTGTAAACGTTAAGTTGAATTTAATTAACGACTTTTCGTGTTCTCACAAGCCCGCCAAGCCAGAAATAACTTTTTTTTGTTGCTTTTATTTTGCTTCATGTTTTGATTGCAGGACATTGCGTAATTAACCAAAAAGTGGAAGGCAGAAAAAAAAAACATATCAACGTTTGATTTGCATACAAACGCACCACTCTTTGCTCGTGTTCACGAGAAAATTGATAGTTCTCGGATAATTTAAATGCAAAACAAATGCCCACAGAAAGCGGGAAATTATACAGAAACGGCATATAAAAGGTATGATTTTATCGCGAAAAGTTTGATTTAAACTAAATCATCATAATAAAACGGGTGTAATATATAACAGGGTTTAAGTTATGATTTAATTGATATTGATTTTTACTATCCGCCCTGGTGAGTTCCCCTTCTTGAAGAGCACCAACAGAGCAGATCAGGGCGAATAGAGATGAATGCCAGTAAATAGCATCGCTCAGAAGCTTATTATAAAGCGAAAAACGCGACCGGCACACTAACAGCGGGCATGATGTTTCGCATCCTCATTGACACTTGCACATGACATATTTCAGTTGTAATCATATTCCGAGATTCGTCATTCACTAGGACCCTTCGATCGTTCGCTGGAATTGGCTGTCCTTCTGCTCTGTAGGAAACAGAGCTCTCACGGACATTTGTTTCGAGAGCAGGGAACTGGGCTACCCATTGAAAAATGAAATTGACAACGTTAGTTTGACGTCACCGGCCCAAAAAACCTTTGCTAGGGGCGTTGCTATGGACGAATTCACCGGACTGGATTTTTGCCGCTCCGAAGAAAAGATTGGTCAAAAAGAGAACATGAAAATTAAACGTCTTAAAGTAATAGACATAGAAGATGGTTAAAAAATCACGCACAAAGAGACGAGGACAAACGAGAAAGGAACACAGAACACAGACAGGCGCGCACTCACAACTCTGTTATAATAAGTGAAGAGAAGAACGATGAAGCACGATTTATGACAGGGGTCAACCGAACAGGGGGTAAACAGTTCAGTCACCATCAAATGTTCGCAAGAAGGCAACTTCTTTTTCGCTCAAAGCTACCGACGGCTGACTAAAGGCCTGTTCACACATACAGCGGAGCGCTAAGTTAGCGCTACGTGAGCGCTCCAAGGAGCGCTTATGTGGCGCTTCCTAGCGCGTGACTTCGTTCTAATATAGCGCGTGATTAGCGCTTCAGCAGCGCCTTGTTAGCGCTCCAGTAGCGCTTCTGTAGCGCCGTGTTAGCGCTTCAGTAGCGCTTCTTCTACCGCGGTGCTGCGGATTAGCGCGTGCACTGTGGTTCCGGTTCCTGTGGTTGGGTGTGCATCAGCAGCACCATAGAGGCCATGTGGGAAGCGTAATTAGAAATTCGACAAATGGTCTTACATACGCGATTAGTGCATATGTGTGTGGACGGCTTAACGCCCAGAAGAGCCTTCTGGGTGCGCGAAATCTTTCCCCACCGAGATACCGACGAGTACCCGGTGAACCTTGTTCCTAGGCTGAGGGACCGAGACACAAAGCTCTTTGGAAGGCGATTATATTTAACTGCGTGTCTTTGCAACCAGGGTCACTCATATCGAATAGAAAGCGATGAGATCCTACCCAATCAATTAGTCGCTCAGAGTCCATGACTCTGAATAGCCTGCCCGACCCTTTGTTTGGAGAGCGGCTCTTTTACTTCCTCTTCTTTCAATGCAGTAAAGTTGACATTTGGGCTAGTTGGTAGTCTAATATATTGAGGTATTTAGCGCACAAGGTAGATAGAAGAAAGTACAGGACAGAAAAGAGCGCTCTTTTCTGTCCTGTCCTTTCTTCTATCTACCTTGTGCGCTAAATACCTCAATATGTTCTTTCAATTCCAAAGGAAAAACAACAACGAGGTCGCCGTGCACGCGCTGTTCTGCAGCAGCAAGCACGGCACAAGGAGCGTGAGAGCGCTAACAAAGCGCTTCTGTAGCGCTAACAGAGCGCTAACAAAGCGCTTCTGTAGCGCTAACAGAGCGCTACTGAAGCGCTAACAGAGCGCTACATCACGCGCTTGGAAGCGCCACATGAGCGCTCCTTGGAGCGCTAACGTAGCGCTCCGCTGTATGTGTGAACCGGCCTTAACGCAGCGACCGGCCAGGCTCAAGATGGTGAACGCCTCGAGCACCTCGCGCGTTTGTTTTTCTTTAAAGCGGCCAATGATTGATGTTTTTTTTTCCAAAGATTGTGTGCACGTACAGGTCTTACAATGCACCGAAAGGTGACCTCCTACATCTGATGTGAAAGAAAGTTTGTGCTCTCGGAGCCGGTCATTCAGACACCGTCCGGTCTGTCCAACATAGCATATTCCACAGGAAAGAGGAATGATATACACAACGCCCGATGAGCAGGGTACAAAATGCCGCACAGGTAGTTTTTGGTTTTTTTGACACGTGTTTTTTGATAAATTTTCCGCTTTTTCGTGAACCTTAGAACAAATTTGTCACATTTTTTTAGAGGCCGATAGTACTACGGGCACTATACCTACTTGCCACTTGTTTTAGATTATGCGATATTTTGTGTAAGTATGGCATAACCCCTACCCGGGTTTTGTCAACGGGGTGCCTAGTTTTTTCACCACCTGTTACATTCTTTACCAGCGTTCCTATCACTTCTATTAAGACCTGATTAGGGAACCCTGATGATTTTAGTCTATCGATTTGGCACAAGAAACTGCGATGAATGGCATGAAAACACGACTTTTTTATGGCTGAAGTGAGGCAAGAGTTAGCAATGCCTCTTTTCACTACCTTAGTGTGCGATGATGTGTAGTGAAGAATACCTTTTTTAGAACGTGGTGAGAATGACCAGCACAAGTGATCGGCGTGCAATGAGAGGAAATTGTCTAAGAATTGCAACGCGGCTTCCTTAGGCTTCTCAAAAGTAAAAGTGAGCCCAAAACCGCATGTATGAAAAATGTCCTTAGTCGTAGTAACTAAATCTTGATCCGGAGTCCTTTTGTGCAGTAAAAGAAAATCATCTTCGTATCTGAAAACATTGGTAACAGGCGTGGACTCGATAGCTAAAGCAATTTCGCGGTCGATTGTCACGAGAAAAATATCACTTAAGACTGGCGCGACACAAGACCCAATACACACCCCCGATTTTTGGAAAAATACACCATTTTGCCATCCGACAAATATGGAATTTAAATAAATTTGCAGAAGTTCAAGAAAACTTTTTTTTGTCACCCCACCTTTGTTCCGGAAAGCAAATTCGTCTTGGGACTCAATGCAGGCCCTGACTGAGCTAAGTAGAAGCTATGTACAAGACCTTTTCTATTCCCTTCCTGATGACCCTTTACTTAGAATCAGTCAGTGAGTGCGCGCCTGTCTGTGTTCTGTGTTCCTTTCTCGTTTGTCCTCGTCTCTCTGTGCGCGAGTTTTAACCATGTTCATTGCTTACCAACTCGCCCAGCTTACCACTCTACTACTAATGGATAGAGGGAGCCTAGATTTCATACTTACCTCAACGGAAGTTTGCCGTGAATCGGTTGTTTCTGAAATATATTCGAAGACAACTTCCCGTCCTCGAGACGTCTCGAGATGACTGCTGCAGACGACAAACTCACAACGAATGCGCACGAAATTACTCAATTTTGCCGCGTGCAGAAGTTTAAATGGTTTGCACAGTGATGTGACTTTGTTTTGTAGTTATGTTCAACATTGCATGCCTTAGAAAACTCACCAGGCTCATAGAAAACGAAATACATTTCCGTGCGAACGAAACTGGCGAAAATCATCACACGAATGAAGATCAGCTAATATACAGGGAGAAAAAACATCTCTTTAGAACGTGGTATCAAAGCAGCGTCGGGCCCTCCTTATTATTTTGCAGTCGAGGTGCGCTGTAATGAACGAGCAAATATTTTCACTCTTAAAGAAGCCACTTTACACCCCAAAACTTGGATTTTCAGGCTCGCAATATGGGCGCTTGTTTCGTACGTGCTTATAATCATCACATAGATATAAAATATTACTGATTTTTTTTAGTTTTAAGCAAGATCCCAAATAGGAAACGAGCTGGATAATAACATCGGGTAAGTTATATTGCCGCGTGCATGACCTAGAGGGATCGCTTCTCCTATATATAAACAATTCGTGTTTACTCTTACGCAGAGTGTAAAAGGTAACGATGTCACAATGGTCTTGCCTATTCAGTGTCGAAGATTCTGGGTGGAATATTCGAGATGCCGAGTGCAGTACATCAGGATTTGAGCGTTAGCTTTGCCGACTCACTGGGATTTTTCCGACGACGAGGCAAATTCACTCTCACTCCAGCCAACTGTCACGCCGACGCCGCAACGCTCGCTGCTGCTGTTTCGGCATTGGTTGTTTTGTTCATGGCACAAGTCCGCCGATTAAACCTTGAATTTGAGCTTACGCTCGTCGAGCCCTTTCCATCCGCGATATTTCTGGTGGTGATGAAAGGTCAATGGGAAAGAGTTCCCCGTCGTTTATGCACACGCAATATATATATATATATATATATATATATATATATATATATATATATATATATATATTGCATCCCATTATATATACATCATATATACACCCCTATATATACATTTCTACCCAGTTATATACCCACGCCTTCGGCGTCCCGCCACCATGTCCATTATATATATATATATATATATATATATATATATATATATATTGTGACGAAGAGAAGATCTACGGTGCGTTTTGGAAAAGCACCGAGGCTGGAGGAAGACGAGGAGGAAGAGGTTCGTTCGGGCAGAGCGCGCGACTGGCTGGATTCCCAACGGCCTTTCTCTCAACCTAGCTTCCACACTGTAAATAATAAACCGCCATCAGTTTGTAACATCGTTTCCTTACAATTGGTGGAGGTGCGGGTTTCCCCAACTATCCGGACTTCACTTGCAAGTGTTCCTGCATCCTGGACCACTGAAATCGATGCGACGCCAAGGGGTATCACGCCAAGGAGCCTCGGACGATGCAGCGCAGGACACCACTTCTGACCAGGCACCTACTGTTGCAGGTGCGACCACTATCCTATGCGCCGGAGCCCTCCGTCAGCGGGACCCGAAGCTCTTCAGCGGGATCGGTGACGATGACATTGAGGACTGGTTGGAGTCAGTTGAAAGGGTGAGCCTCCACAACAAATGGGATGACACCGTGAAGCTCAATAACGTAATTTTTTATTTGACCGACGTTGCAAAACTATGGTATACGAACCATGAGTCAGAGCTGGTGACCTGGCCCCAGTTCAAAGCAAAGATCCAGGAAGTATTTGGGAAGCCTGCCCAGCGGAAGCTCGTCGCGAAGAGGACATTGGCATCACGCACCCAACTGCCCGATGAAAGCTTCGTCAGCTACATCGAAGATGTCCTGAAGTTGTGCAAGCGTGTTGACACCCACATGACCGGAGGTGAAAAACTGAAGAACATCATGAAAGGCATTGCCAACGATGCTTTTCAGATCCTTGTCGTCAAAGCGCCAGCGACTGTCTGTGAAGCCATCGACATCTGCCAGAACTTCTCTGAGCTGCGCCTTCAGCGTTTGCCAGCCAAACGCAAACCGGAACCTCCCGCAGAGCTGGCCAGGCTGACAACCGCAATCGAAGGCTCCGTCGACAAATGGGCCGAACTCCGATGCGTCATTCAAGAGATCGTGCGCGACGAAGTGGCTCGCCAATTAGGAAAGCCTTCGACCTGTCCGGAGTCCTTTATCTCGCCTTCGATCAGAGCGCTAATTCAGGATCAAGTCACAGCCGCGATCCCTTGCGCCGTTATGCCGCCCGCCGCGTCACCGCCGCTAGTGCCTCAGGTGCCTACGTATGCCGAGATGGTAACACGTCCGGTACCTGTTCGTGTCTTCCAACCACAGCCGCCATTTTCTCCTCCTCGCTGGCAAGCACGCAGGGCTGACCTATGGAGGACGCCAGAAAATCGTCCCATTTGCTTTTCATGTGGTTATGTTGGACATATCGCCCGTTTTTGTCGCCGTGGAAACTCCGAGAGTTACGCCGCCCCACAGCAAGCACAGTATCGACCAGCTTTTGGTTCTGGTCGCCTCAGTGATCAGTATTCATCCCAAGATTACGCTGGACCACAACCACGGCAAAGGCAAGGCAGATCTCCATCTCCCAGGCGGCGTTCGCTGTCTCCCCTGCGACCACGTACTACATCGCCCATTGCAGAGGGAAACTGCTAGGAGCAGTTCCAGAGGCGAGAACTGCTAATCCTTTCACATCTTTAAGTCCTCGTCCAGTTACCCGAAATATGATAGATGCAGTTATTGACGGTTTGCGCACTCAAGCACTAATTGACACCGGCGCCGCAGTGTCAGTTCTTCGGGCTGACCTTTGTCGTAAGTTGAAGAAGGCGAGAACCCTATTCACCCGATCATTCTGAATGCCTTCCATTCACCGAAATCAGAGATCATGCTGAACAATGCCGTCAGCTAGCACGAGCACGCACGACACACCTGCAAGGACTACAAAAACGCCGCCACGATTATACATCTCACCCAACTTCTTTCACACCCGGCGATCTCGTCCTTTTGTGGATTCCACAACGCCAACCTGGTCTCTCCGAGAAACTATTCTCAAACTACACAGGCCCATATCGCGTGCTTCGTCAGACCTCAGCTGTAAACTACGAAATCGAGCCGCTCTCCCCACCTGCCGATCGCCGCCGACGTTCTCGTGAAACGGCCCATGTCAACCGCCTTAAACTCTACTGCCCCCCTACTGACCACACCTAATACCAACTTCGCCAAGATGGCTATCTCTACGAAGGGGGCATTGGGACGAAGAGAAGATCTACGGTGCGTTTTGGAAAAGAGCACCGAGGCTGGAGGAAGACGAGGAGGAAGAGGTTCGTTCGGGCAGAGCGCGCGACTGGCTGGATTCCCAACGGCCTTTCTCTCAACCTAGCTACCACACTGTAAATAATAAACCGCCATCAGTTTGTAACATCGTTTCCTTACAATATATATATATATATATTTATATACCGGGTGTTCATTTTTAATTCGAAAAGATTTATTTAAAAAATTCCGTAACAGATGCACTAGTAGGGTTTGTTCAAGTGAGTTATACGGCTAGAGGTTGGCTAATCCTTGCGAGAAGTTGGCTAATTACTTAAAATTTGCTAATTAACGTTTTAATTATTGAAAATAGACATATGGTTCCAATTAGAAACTTGCTCAGCGTCGTCGAAAACCCCTAAATCAGTCATTTTCAGAAAGACTTTGAGCGCGTGAGAAACGTAGTAGTGCACTAAAGTTGCCACTCGTGGAGCAGGTACAAGGCTGGGGCTAGATAAGAGACGGAAAAATCACACGGGTGCCTTATCGCAACCTCTAGCTTTGTACCTGCTCCACGAGCGGTAACTTCAGTTCACTACTACGTTTCTCACGTGCTCAAAGTCTTTCTGAAAATGTCTGATTTAGGGGTTTTCGACGACGCTGAGCAAATTTATAATTGGAACCATATGTCTATTTTCATTAATTAAAAAGTTAATTAACAAATTTTAAGTAATTAGCCAACTTCTTGCAAAGATTAGCCACCCACATAATGTCCCCCTAGCCGTATAACTCACTTGAACAAACCGTACTAGTGCATCTTTTACGGATTTTTTGTAATAAATTTGTTCGAATTAAAAATGAACACCCGGTATATAAAGCAGCCAACGCCACGATCCGATGAATCCCATCAAGCGGCGGCGAAATTGCACCATCACTGGGCTTGCAGTCTTTGTGGGTACTCTATCAGATACCATATCATTCACGCGTGGGAAAAAGGGCAGGATACCGTTGCATTCACTCCCCTGATTGGTTTAATAGGTTAAGGCACGCCCACAAAAGAAACGAGCAGATTCGCGATGCCATTAGGGTGTTCAGAGATTTCTGAAGAGTCTACTTCTCCTCAAAGAACTTTGGAAACCCAGTCACAGCAAATTACGGAGGAAGCTCGGCCAGTCAACAGGTCAAAAAAAAAAAAAAAATGTGCAGACCCAGGATTAGAAAATAAGAATAAAACGTTCGCGTTGCCACACTGAGTGAAGTACAACGTCATGGGCAGTCGCATAGCAGACTAGCTATTTTCAAAAGGCCAATACGTACATTCGAGTTTGAACGTGTTCGTGTGTGGAGCGGCGTCCTTGCGGCAGGAAGCGGTTGCAGACTTGAAAAGCTGTTCGTCTACTTTCCCGCACAACACTCGAAGAGCCAATCAGCGCAACTTACGGATGCAGTTCAGTGAATGACGACGTGGAAACATGTGTTAAGACCGAAAAACGCACTCTGAGTTGTGACATTAGGCAATGCAAAACGCCACGCTTGCAATGCTTCATGTCACGACTCAGACTGCGTTTTTTTTTTTTTATCTAAAGATATGTTTCGGCATCGTCATTCGCTGACCTGCCTCCGTAAGTTACGCTGATTGGCTCTCCAAGTGTCGTGCGGGAAAGTAGACGCACGGGCTTTTTTTAGAATGCTTGCTTGCAGTACGATGCACAGCTTGGCCCAACGCCTCGCAGAGCGACGTAAAGCAGGGGACACATGCGCGAAGTAAACTGGCGCCGCGCGGCAGTATCATAGCAAACGGTGTTGGCGTCCCTACGTCACTTTCGCATGACGCGTCGTCGCTCGAATCTGGTCGATACCGATAAAGCCGCGCAATGCACCTGTGGCGAGCCTAGCGGCGAGCGGCGAACGGTGCGCGGCGCCCAATTTCACCGCTCATGTGTTCCATCCATAAATGTGCAATAAAGATGTTTCTGAGATTGTCTGTTCTTGGTGATAACTCATTCTGCAGGAACTTAGCATCCAATAAATTGATAAATTATGCTCGTGGGACGTCGATTTTCGTACTATACTCTTTTTCACCTCAACTTGTGCACCGGAGGCTCCACCTCTACAGGCCGCGCATTGGCCAGTCACCGTCGCACCACCACGGAGCGTTCCTCCGCCATTTTTGAAACAAATATAAACAAAACAATGCCTACAAAGAAAAAGTTCTATACGCGAGCGTCGTAATTGTGATAATCTAATCAACTTAAATAGGGTTTATAATGTAGCACGTTTTGAGCTATAATTTTTTATATGTCCAAATTTATTGGTGTGATTCTTTTTAAATACGAATCGCACGCAGTCGCTGCGTAGGTGACTGAGACCGTAGTGACTGCGTTCGTTTGTTCACGGAAGAGCGAGTCGTTCACAAACGGAATTGCTTTGTTAATAAGTGCAGCACTCCCGACTTGGCTAACATCTTTTCTCAAATAAAACAATTGTACCGTCAAACTGTCCACTTAAACGGCGCAAGACTTGCAGCCTGAGTGTCTATTTCTCTACTTCTTTTACGCCACGTGATAAGAGTGTTGAATTTACGAACGCGTCCGGTTAACTCGGTGACGTCATGTTGTTGTTGTATTCGGGGAATCGAATGCTCGACGTGCTCGGCTCGATTGCGTTCTTCTTCTTCTGCGTGTTCGGATTTTTACCACTTTATCGTTCTGTTTTGTTATTCTGCGTATTGTCTTTGTGGATATCGTTGAGGTAGTTTCCATGGCTCTATCTCCACCGCCGTCGAGACGTAAGCCAGCCGCCACGACACCTATAAGTTTGTGGAAGAAGCATCGGCAAGGACGCAAGCTCTCGAGCGATTGCAAGCAGATGGTTCTTTCCGTGTACGCCAAGCTGCGAGAACAATACCCGGACAGGTTGAGGAACGACTTGTACCAGCTGACGTCTGAGTATACTGGCGTCGGAGCACGGACAGTTGTTGCCATAAAGAAGGAAGCCATCGCGAATTCCGGGCTCCTTCGAACTCCAACTGGTAAGCGCCCAAAGTCGGTTGGCACCCGTCGTCGCCTGGTCCAGTACGACTCTTTTGTGCTGTCTGCGTTGCGGTCCTGCGTGCACGGCTTCTTTCGAAGGAACGAAACCCCGACCGTCACGAAGATACGCGAAGCCTTCATTGAAGCGCTGAAGGATGATGAGATAGCCGTGGAACCGAGTCCATCGACTGTGTACCGTCTTTTGCATGACATTGGGTTCGAGCTGCAGAAGAGGAATCGTAACTCTCTTCTCATTAAGAAGGACGACATCCTTGTGTGGCGTGCGAAGTACCTCCGCTCGATCCTGAAGTTTCGGGCAGAGGGTAAGGCGATCTATTATCTCGACGAAACGTGGGTCAACGCCGGACACACCGTCAACAAGATCTGGGTCGACACGACGGTGCGTTCTGCCAGAGACGCAGGAAATCGCGGCCTCAGCGCCGGTCTCAAACATTCCTCTGGCAAGGGCAGCAGACTGATTGTGACTCACGTTGGGGGTGACGAAGGCTTTGTGGAAGGATGCCTCGACATTTTTCATGGAGTGAAGTCAGGCGATTACCACGACGAGATGGATGGCAACAGATTTGAACGTTGGTTTGACTTGTTCCTGACCAAGGTAGAGCCAGGAAGCGTTATTGTAATGGATAACGCTTCCTACCACTCAAGACGCGTGGAGTGTGTCCCCACGAAATCTTCAACCAAGAGTGTCATCCAAGAATGGTTAAGCTCAAAGGGAATTGACTGGGACAAAGACATGCTCAAGGTGGAACTAGTTTCCCTAGTCTCCCAAGTGCGACACAAGTTCCTCAGCTACCGAGTGGACACATGTGCTGAAACTGTTGGGTGCACGGTTCTTAGGCTGCCCCCTTATCATTGTGAGCTGAATCCTATTGAGCTTATCTGGGGGCAAGTGAAGAATGAGGTTGCACGAAGCAACTCGTCTTTCAAACTAAAATATGTGAAGGTTCTGCTCGAGCAGGCAATCAAGAATGTCACGAAAGACAACTGGACCGCTGCTGTACAGCATGTTAAGAAGATGGAAAGGCAGTTCTGGGAGAATGACAGCGTGTCAGACAGAGAGATTGCACCAATCATCATCGAAATCAATGCCGGAGATGACAGCGACGTCTCCCATGAAGACGAAATCTGCGATGAAGTTGCCTCTGGGTCAGGCCAGCCACACATTCCAGGTGTGGAGCCACTTGATATGTAAGCCGTGTGGTAAAGTGTCTTTCCATGGTGCTCTCCGGGAACTGCTGGAGGCCCACGTGAAGCCTTCTCTGCGTACCAGGCGGCCTGCCTTTGTGAGCTGACTCCCGACATCTGGTATGCAACCCTGCCTCTCCAAGAACGGCTGCAGCAACACGACGAGGCGGCTTCGGAAGCCTACGTGAAGCCTCCTCTGCGTACCAGGCGGCCTGCCTTTGTGAGTCGACTCTCCACATCTGGTATGCAACCCTGCCTCTCCGAGAACGGCTGCAGCAACACGAGGCGGCGGCTTCGGAAGCCTACGTGAAGCCTCCTCTGCGTACCAGGCGGCCTGCCTGTGTGAGCGGACTCCCAACATCTGGTATGCAACCCTGCCTCTCCGAGAACGGCTGCAGCAACACGACGAGGCGGCTTCGGAAGCCTACGTGAAGCCTTCTCTGCGTACCAGGCGGCCTGCCTTTGTGAGCCGACTCCCGACATCTGGTATGCAACCCTGCCTCTCCGAGAACGGCTGCAGCAACACGAGGCGGCGGCTTCGGAAGCCTACGTGAAGCCTTCTCTGCGTACCAGGCGGCCTGCCTTTGTGAGCTGACTCCCGACATCTGGTATGCAACCCTTCCTCTCCCAGAACGGCTGCAGCAACACGACGAGGCGGCTTCGGAAGCCTACGTGAAGCCTCCTCTGCGTATAAGGCGGCCTGCCTGTGTGGGCTGACTCCCGACCTCTGGTATGCAACCCTGCCTCTCCGAGAACGGCTGCTGCAACACGACGAGGCGGCTTCGGAAGCCTACGTGAAGCCTCCTCTGCGTACCAGGCGGCCTGCCTGTGTGAGCTGACTCCCGACAACTGGTATGCAACCCTGCCTCTCCGAGAACGGCTGCAGCAACACGACGAGGCGGCTTCGGAAGCCTACGGGAAGCCTTCTCTGCGTACCAGGCGGCCTGCCTTTGTAAGCCGACTCCCGACATCTGGTATGCAACCCTGCCTCTCCGAGAACGGCTGCAGCAACACGAGGCGGCGGCTTCGGAAGCCTACGTGAAGCCTTCTCTGCGTACCAGGCGGCCTGCCTTTGTGAGCTGACTCCCGACATCTGGTATGCAACCCTTCCTCTCCGAGAACGGCTGCAGCAACACGACGAGGCGGCTTCGGAAGCCTACGTGAAGCCTTCTCTGAGGACAAGGCGGCCTGCCTGTGTGGGCTAACTCCCGTCATCTCGATTGAAACCCTGCCCCCTTCAGGAACTGTTGCAGCAACACGACAAGGCGGCTTCGGAAGCCTACGTGAAGCCTTCTCTGCGTACCAGGCGGCCTGCCTTTGTGAGCCGACTCCCGACATCTGGTATGCAACCCTGCCTCTCCGAGAACGGCTGCAGCAACACGAGGCGGCGGCTTCGGAAGCCTACGTGAAGCCTCCTCTGCGTACCAGGCGGCCTGCCTTTGTCCCGACTCCCGACATCTGTATGCAACCCTGCCTCTCCGACAACGGCTGCAGCAACACGACGAGGCGGCTTCGGAAGCCTACGTGAAGCCTCCTCTGCGTACCAGGTGGCCTGCCTTTGTGAGCCGACTCCCGACATCTGGTATGCAACCCTGCCTCTCCGAGAACGGCTGCAGCAACACGAGGCGGCGGCTTCGGAAGCCTACGTGAAGCCTCCTCTGCGAACCAGGCGGGCTGCCTGTGTGAGCTAACTCCCGACATCTGGTGTGCAACCCTGCCTCTCCGAGAACGGCTGCAGCAACACGACGAGGCGGCTTCGGAAGCCTACGTGAAGCCTTCTCTGCATACCAGGCGGCCTGCCTTTGTGAGCCGACTCCCGACATCTGGTATGCAACCCTGCCTCTCCGTGAACGGCTGCAGCAACACGAGGCGGCGGCTTCGGAAGCCTACGTGAAGCCTTCTCTGCGTACCAGGCGCCCTGCCTTTGTGAGCCGACTCCCGACATCTGGTATGCAACCCTGCCTCTCCGAGAACGGCTGCAGCAACACGACGAGGCGGCTTCGGAAGCCTACGTGAAGCCTCCTCTGCGGATAGGCAGCATGCCTGTGTGGGCTGACTCCCGACATCTGGTATGCAACCCTGCCTCTCTGAGACGGTTGCAGCAACACTAGGCGGCGGCTTCGGAAGCCTACGTGAGCCTTCTCTGCGTACCAGGCGGCCTGCCTTTGTGAGCTGACTCCCGACAATCTGGTATGCAACCCGGCCCTCTCCGAGAACGGCTGCAGCAACACCACGAGGCGGCTTCGGAAGCCTACGTGAAGCCTTCATCTGAGGACAAGGCGGCCTTCCTGTGGGGGCTAACTCCCGAGGCGGCTTCGGAAGCCTACGCGAAGCCTTCTCTGAGGACAGGCGGCCTGCCTGTGTGGGCTAACTCCCGTCATCTCGATTGAAACCCTGCCCCTTCAAGAACTTGTTGCAGCAACACGACGAGTCGGCTTCGTATGTTGCACAGAAGTATTAAATACAGAGCCATGTTCATAGACGTCGTTCCATTCCCTTCTCGTCTCCCAGAATCGTATTGCAGGTTTTAGCATGTCTTCAGCTTACACCGGCTGGTCTGCACTCATCTGCTGGTACCTCTAGATCAATAGATTCAATCTTTATTTAGGCAACAACATACAAACAGTCTTTGCCCAAGAGCCAACACAAAAGGCAAACAGAATTGCCTCACGAGGTGCCCCCCCCCCCTCCCCATCACAAACATCATACATACTTGTCGTACACAATATAGCAGCATAAAAAAGGTACAGCAAAGATTACAGAATACACTTGCACAACAGATTTCAATTTTAGGGCACTCCTGGCCCCAAAGATGCCAGAAATGCAGTTCGTTGAATGCATAGTACACAGGAAGTGCCCGAGGACTATTTGAACAGTGCAGGTCTATAGAATTTGCTCGTGTTAACCAGTTTTTGGCTCATGGGCTTACATCTCATTGTAAACCTAGGACACAGGACGAACACGAAAGGGCCTTTTAGTGTTTGTCTTGTGTCCATCCTAGGGATGTACAAAATACGAACCTCAGGAAGCTTATCTGTGTCACAAAGATGCATGGCTGCGGCACTGCAAACAAAAGCGGCCACAAGTACATTTGCTATACGCAAACAAACACGTGCTGGTGCTGTCCTGGAAATAATTTATAGTTAATTTATACCTGCAATAAACGGACATCGTTCCGTACTAAAATAAGTGGATGTGGGGCGGTCAGTTTTAGTGCCCAGATGTAGTACAGCTGCACCTGTTTTCTCGAACGTAAGAGAACTGCGAGCATTGTAGCCAGGGGCGGATTCAGAGGGGGGGGGGGGGGGGGGGGGGTCCGGATGTCCTGACCCCCCTGTTGAATTCTGCATGTGTAAAACTTTAGGGCGTGGAAACGGGAGGGGGGGGCGTCTTAAACACATGGTACGCTGCCAAACACCTGACCCCCCCCCCCCCCTCCCCTCAAGAAATACCTGCGCCCGCCCCTGATTGTAACAGGAAACTGTGTTTTGGCAGTATAGTACAATACCGAAATTGTTCGTTTTAGGGGCTTTTACCATGGGGGGAAGAAAAAAAAAGAATAACCAATGCTGTATATTTCCACCATTTGATGATACAATTCTTAGACTTAGAATGCTACATGTCAGTCATCGGAGCAAAAAAGCAGGGGCTAGAAGAGCTGTGGACAGTGGCATGCAATGAACACAGAACATGAACCAGACCTACTATGAATGAGATATGCTCTTTGTTACAAACAATAACCTTGTAGATATACTTGCAGTTTTCTTGGTGACTACCTATTTGTATAACTGCTCATGCATATTAGACCACAATTCTTACCACTCCAGATTCGCGGCTTTGATGCAGTCGACGTCAGCTGCAGAAAACACGTTTAACACTATTTTGAGAATCTGCTTGTTACAGGAATCTGACACTTTACCAGTCATTTTCAAATGCTGTCGGACATCTCGCATGCCTATCGGTGCAGCAGGGAGCCGTTCGCGGACGTGGTATTTGACGCTGGAGAGACTGAAATCGCATGGTACCAGTTCAAGAAGCCAATAATATAAACTTTTTCAACAAAACCGCGGCCGTAAAGTAAGGGCATGTCACATACCAGGCAACATAAACAGCGCGAATGTTGTGCGGCAGCGAGGTTCCAAACGCGGTCCGCTTGCGCACCTATACTTCATCTCATCTTAGCACGGACTAACTGCGAAGGCTGTGTAAGCGCGAGCGGCCGACTGCCTTGACTGGAGCACTCGCTGCACGAGCGCTCGTGCAGTCGCCGAGGCTTCATCCAAAGCAACTAGCTCGGCTTTTGGCACGCACGGCTAAAAATAGTCCATGCTAAGGTGAGACGAAGTATAGCCCGATTGAAAGCGATGGCGACGAAGCGCGACGATAGCTGCAAATCATGTTTTCTATGCATTACATTTTCTTGCAGCTGTAGAGATGCCCGCCAGTGTAGTTCGATAGCACATACGTCCGTTTCTCCGCGAGCGACCGATACGAATACGCACCCACAATCCTGCTTGCAACCCGCTGGCTGAATCAACTGTCAACATGCACTCTGACTCCTCCCAGTGGGAGTGCCGGGTGAGGGCACCCGCACTCTGGTTGGTTGGCGCACTGATACAATTCTCTTTGAGGAGAATTCGCCGGTGCACAAGTTGAGGTGAAAAAGAGTATAAGAATGTGATAGACGTTTGTGCCACACCCCTTTCTGAGCGGAAAAAATCTGAAACACAGAATCGAGCGGAATCGCCGGTGGCGCCTCCGCTGCCGGCGCTTCCGCATGCGATTGGCTGACGCGAATTCGTCGTCCCGCCGCCGACGCCTCAGCTGCATTTTGTATTCTAGTTTCTTCCACTCAGAAAGGGGCGTGGCACAAAGTTCTATCACATTTTAAGCAAAAGAATATACGTCGGACGAGTATAATATTTAGATTTCTGGGATGCTAAGATTCTGTAGAATGGGTTATCTCCAAAAAGAGACGATCTCAGAAACGTCTTTCGTGCACCTTTATAAGAGTAGAGACCGACTCAACTTTGGACGCGGCAGTAGCGAGAGCATGTTTGGTAGACCAATCAGAAGCCTAGAAAGGAAAGGAGAGTCACGTGGTCGCTCGCGACATATCTGGTTCTCCGTTCGCGGAACCTGCTTTTTTCGTATTGCGAAGCGGTCGGGAATGCGCGAGCAAGTTTGTCAAAGGCTGATTAGCTTCGTTGCTGCCACGAAATGGGCACCCCCATTTCATTTATATTCCATTTGGGGGAATTAGAGTTTCCGATGATTCAATTCCTTTCAACTACTAGGAATCGGGACACTCGGCCCATTCCCACTCCTGGAATGCCTGAATTGTTCAATTCCGTCCCTCTAATTCTTATACGTAAAAAATGGCACTTGACAGCTACATTGTGCAATGTGTCGCCGGCCTCAGGAACATAAAGCTGCCATTATCAACCGCATAGACAATTGCAAAACAAATGCTAAATGCCTCAAACAATCACTGATTCTACTAAGCTCAAGATGCTGGATCGCCTGGTTTCACTCGTAGCGTCCGCAGCGTTCCATCGCAAGTTGAAACAAGGTATGCAGAGGCTAAAGTAAAAGGAATTGAGCGGGAATTGAGTGGGAATTTGCTTGCTTAACCCACTTCAATTTGAATAATATAACAGAAAACAAGAATTGGAACAAAGACCAAGTAAAAGAAGGACTTACAGGTAAAAATGCAGTGTAAAAAAACAAGCGTCGGAGCAAAGGTCAAGATGAGAAGAGAGCAGTGAATCTCGCTTTGGTTTAATGCCGAAGCAAACCCAGGTTTCGCACTTCAAAGGAGTGCGCGCGAATGAACGTGGAAGGCAGCAGGGTTGGTCACCTGCTAAACAACGCTCCTCGAACTAAAAAAAAACAATAACTGATCATCTTTCAGTGGCGCGCGAGCCAACGGGTTATCAGAGCTCTGCGAGTTATGAGCCGCCACCCGCTTCCTCAGTCTGTTCGCGCGCGTGCTTTTTCCTCGTTGTTGCAAAAAAAAAAAAAGAAAAGAACGCAAGACAAACGGGACGATGAGGAGCCGTGTATGGTGGTTTCTTGCTTTGCGGCTCCCTTCGTTCCTTTTGCTTGGTGCTTGGTATCTTGTTTTGCTCTCGGGTAACACCAGTGAAGCCGTTGCCTGGAGCCTGCGCGTCCGTGAAAGGCGCCACCCCCCCCCCCCCCCCCCCCCTCTGCTTTTGGTTTGACGGGATTTGTGTGTAATGCATTTTTTTACGTATAAGTATGTTAGGGCTCCAGGCGGGCTAGCAGTTTCCCGCTCATTTTTGCCTGAGCAACTGACCGCTGACTGGCTCGGTTTACTAAAGATAACCCCCC